>JAHBCN010008124.1:0-40287 GCA_019359885.1 Listronotus oregonensis
ACTTTTACAGAGTCAGTTAGATAGTTTGCATCATAAAATATTGTTTTACTTGTCGATGGTTTAGTATGAAAACCTCGTATGGCACTAAATATAAATTTTACAGGAGAAACAAAAACCAGATTTGCTGCACTATTTTGCCTAGAAAGATTTTAATTTTTTTACATGTTTTGGATTTAAACTAACATTCACGAAGTGTTTTAAAGTGAGAAAACACACTGTGAACATTTAAAAAATGCAGCCAGCCAATCTTCCTTGGATATTCAAGGTCTTAACACTAAATTCACAGAATTTTGGAAGCAGCTGATATACATGGTTCCTGTTGTTGTCTGTACAGATCAGCATTGAGCAAAAGAAATTTTTGTAACAGCGTCATTTTTGAAAAAAAAAAGGAAATACGAGGTTTTCACACTAAGTCATCGTTGTGCTGAAATTACCGCTATATAATAGTAGCCCTTTTTGGATTCTGTAAGATGCACTTGTAACTACATCTGCTTTTAATATTTCTGTGTTAATTTGATTTTTAACAAAATTTTTATAGGTCTTTTTGCTCATAGAACAGTTAATTTCAACCATTATTATACCACATTATTTTTACAGATCCTATATCCTGTTAGCATAGAATGGTTTTTGCATAGCATAAGGCCATTTCCTTTCAAGTTTGGTGCTAATAATCATCGCAACATGCTCTTAGGAAATTAAAACAATGGTGCGTTGAACACGCTCTATCTGTAAATCCCAAGAATTCAGAAATGGTTCTGTTTACAAAGAAAACGAAATTAGGGAACATAACAGCACCTGTTCTCTTTAATACTAAACTAATCTTCTCAACAGAGGTCAAATACCTTGGTATTACCTTTGGCAATAAGCTAACATGGAACTCTCACTTGGAGAACAGAATAAAGAAAGCATATATTGCATTTGATCAATGCCGCAAAACCGTAGGGAAGACTTGGGGATTCTTTTCCAAAGTAGCCCACTGGATGTACACGACCATAATAAGACCCATGGTAACATACGGTTTTATAGTGTGTTGGTTCAAAACAGAACAGATCACGGCAAAACATAAGCTAGATCAAATTTATAGAAAAGCATGTTTAAACATCACAGGTGCTATAAGGACTACACCGACTAGAGCCATGGAGGTGATATTGAATATTATCCCCGGTCTAGATACTAGTGTAGGGACTGGCTCAACTAGACGACGCCTGTGAAGGGATGTTACAACAAAACTTCCAATTCTACAGGCAAGAGCGGAGTCAGTTGCAGCAAGGTTCGTTTTTAATAAATCCTACACTATCAACATAAAGGAAACAATACCAATAAAAGGCGAGTCTAAAGGAACTATTGGCCTGTTCACTGACGGCTCTAAGACCAAGGTAGGCACAGGCTGTGGCATTTACTCCCCAAAATATAAACCTGAAAACCGGATGGACAATGGCGCCGAACCCAGCGTGCTTCAATCCGAGATTGAGGGCCATAACCCCAAAACGGCTTGACATTAAGCCGCAACATCCCCAAACCCACACGATCTGTATATAAACGGGTATTAGGCAAGCATTTGATTTTTTTTTATTTATTTTGAAAATTTTTCTTTTAATAATTTTCCAGGCAAGCAAATACCTAAGGGAAATTTTTAACCCATTAGCCTTCAACCCCCCTCCTTGCTCTGCATCCTAATTGCACGCAGACTGAGAGAGAAATGTTGGAAACTCATAACTTTACAATTTTTCTATCTTATTTTTCAATCAGCACGAGAGAGAAAAAAAGTTGAAAACTTATCGCGATTAGTCTCCCTCTAGGTAGGTACATTCTCGAAGCTTGAAATACTAGCGACATCACATAACATTTTTTACGTATCAAGATTTACATTTTATATTTTAAAAATTAAAAGGTGTTTATAACCCATAAATCCTATTTAATATTATAAATAAAAATATATATTTTTTGTATGTCGTCATCATGTCTATTTAATCTAACAAAACATAAGATTAAAGTACTGTAATCTTCTTTTTAAGGTATTTATGTGTTATTGTTACGGGTTAAATTTTAAATTATAACATTTATGTTTTAACTTCCTATTATGTGGCTTAACAATATCTTTACTTATACTTAGAAATAATAATTATAACTCGTGTAACTATAATTCTAAATACAACATAGTAATAAGTTATACCCGTATAAAGTTAAATTTCTTCTAATGAGCCAATTAGAATCATCTCCACCACTCCGCTGTTGAATTCGCCCCAGGTGTGTTCTTCTTAAAGAGCTCTAAAACGTCGAGGTCCCATGTAAATATTTTCTCACCTAATCTATTATCGTTTTGTGATGTAAACAACCGTTATAACACGTTAGCGGTAATTAAGTCAGTTTAATTTTAGATAAGAATTATTAATTATTGCGTGATAAATGCCTAAGACAAACTTCAACAATAATTTTTAACAGATTCATTAAAACCTATTTTTTAGATCTAATTTTTTTTAGTAAAAGAAGAATTCCTGTTTACTTGATTTTAGTAACAGTTCTTGATTGATTCGTTTGAAGACTAAAAGGCTCTTTAATTTTTAAGTTATAGTCCAATATATTAGTAACTTAATTACAAACGTATACAACCAATAAAAAGACCATTTCTTTATTTATTTTGCTATATAATTCTTAAATTAAAAGGGTCCGAAGAGGGATTCACAAAAAAATAGATGTGTATCATTATAGCATTCGATTGTGCAATTTACCAGCATTCAAATTAAAAAAAAAAACCTTTTGAATTATCATTTAATTAACAATTGCTTATGCATTTTTAAATATTTTTTTTAACAGCCGCCCATATAAATAATTGAACTACATCCTATTCTCGTTTACAGAATCAATTGACCCTTCTTAACTTGCAGATTACCGAAATAATAAAAAAATATATTTAAACATTAAAAAAATAAAAAAAACTTTTGTTTTTTAACTTTTTAACTTGCAAATCACTTAAATATATAAAAAAACGTTTAAAAAAAAAAAAAACGTATTAAATTTTTGTTGACAAGACAAGATATACAGGGTGATTTATAAGGAAATGTCAATACTTCAGGTACGTAGTCAGGGTCCAAAAATAAATATTAAAGTGTATAAAAATATGGGTCCGCAAGGCCTTCGTTTCCAAAATACAGGGTGTTCAACACAGAGCTGATATGTGCTTAGAAGTAAATGGTGGAATTTTTAAAAGTTTAAAAACCTAGCTTAAATTTTGCCGAACATAAGTTATTAACAATAATTTCATTAAAAATTAAAATACATATTGTTTAATAATTCATTTTGTTTTATTTTTTTAAAAATTTTGCTATAATAAAATCAGATGCGTCGTAATTTTTTAAATCCAAATATCTCAAAAACGGTTGCTCATATCAACTTTTAACAAGTATAACTTTTTGACGTAAAAATGGCGAAACAATTATTTAGTTCACTTAAAAATGTAATACAGAGCCGAACCAAAAAGTTGTGATTGCTCAAAATATTAAAAAGACGTGTAGGTGGCTCTCCCTACAAGTAAGAGCCATAATAAGATTAGATTCAAATACGTCATACCAAAAAACCCCCGGATACCAACTTTTACTCCAATATTAACATTATCATAGATTTTATTTAAAAAAAAAAAATTAAATAAAAATTTTAACACCCTGTATTTCGAAAACGGGCCTTGCGGACCCATATTTGTACAGACTTTTATCTTTATTTTTGGACCCTGAATACATACCTACGTACCTAAAGTATTGACATTTCCTTATGAATCTCACTGTATTTAAAAAAATGTCTTAAAAATTAAACAATTACTTTTTAATATGCGACGAAATGTTACAAATTACAGATTAATTTGTTGTTATTTTTTTAAAAATAGGAATGACGGTATGTTAATTGATTTTATGTCCTGCTCGAATATTATTATTTCATAATACCACCAGACACATTAAATGGTATATAGTACCCAAGGGCATTAAAGAAGTTTTTAATGCCCTTGGGCAATAGGAGAAATAAATAGGAAAAATCAAAGTAATATCTTTTTATTAAAGAAAAAACTTATTTAATATTTATAATAAATGAACAGTTATAAAAAACTTAGTAAAAACATATTTACTTGGTTCTAATATTATTTACAACAGCAATTTTAACATACCATTTTCTGGAAATATCCAAGTAGCATCGTCTCGTTGATAATTTTTACATTATTATTTTTTATCCAATTCCCAAACCTTTTGTATTCTTTATCATGCGTCTTTAGACTTCTTCGGGATAAGATTATCCTAAGCTTTGGCTGCATTTACAGCAGTTCTATATGGAATCTACGGAAAATCCATTATTTTGTATGAATTTCAGTTTTGACTCTGATACAACACAATAATACTTTTTCCCTGTTTTCTTTTAATTTAACTTGGAAATATGTAAAGTTGGACATGAAATGTTGTATGTACCACGAACATACCTTTATGTCTATACCCTCGGACAACTTACAAACCCTAGGCCCAAAGGCCTTCAGCTTTATAAGATTATTACCCTCGAAAGCATAAACATCGTCATTCTGCCCTTAATACATAAATAACTATTAAGGCTTTTTAAAATTGTCTTAGAATTAAGCAAAAGTAACCAAGTATTATTTAAATTACCTTATATGAAGCACTTCAGTTTCTTATGTCAAAATTACTGGGTGCGTCAACATTTTTTTATTGGTGTATTTTATCTAAAAAATGCTGGAAAACGTCGACGAAGCGTTAATACATTTTTTGATCTTTGTATGTTTTTTTAGTTTCTCCTTTAGACAATCTTCAAGTTTAGAAAGTTAAATCAACTCTCTAAGAGCACGAGGTTATACCTTGGGACTTTGACAAGGCTGGCGAGTAACCTAAAAAATATATTATAAAAATAGTATAGCAGGTATATTTTCTAATTAGAAGTTAAACTAAATTGTAAAGCTAACCATAAAATGACCTGAGATTATACAAGCGGCCCCAAGCGTTTTAGTGCTAATATTAAAGCACCCGAAATCCCCGAATTTTATGTCAATAAGCTGGGATATTAAAGCAAGTTATATGCATAATTTAGCAACGTCCGCAATAATGCGTGTAACACTGTGCGGTTTTCAGTTGATGAGAATATATACATAATCAATTTCCTTATTTACCACTGTCCTAATGCGACTGACATGACATAGCACTAAGTTAATAATAATAATAATAATAATTTAGTTTAAAAATAGAAATGTTTTAATTTTTCTTTGCTTTCAATAAAGCCATGCATTGTATTTGTTTGATTTGAAATTTGTTTATTATTCTGTTTATAATTAATATTATTTATCAGCATCACTTCCTAGATAAGGGATAATCTTTTGGGGGCTGCTTTCTAAGGTATACAGGGTGTCCCAGAAGTAATGGGACACAGAGCAACAGCAGATTCCTTAGGTCGAAATAATGCAACTAACGTAAACTTGCCTTATCCCAAAGTTGATAATAACTAAGCTACAAGGTGTTAAACTTTTAATTTTGTTTTCGTTTTTTCGTAATAATTTCTTAACTAAATGACATAGCGGCACAAAATTGGGGATTTGGGGGTTCTTTGAGGCGAGAAATTTAAATTCGTCCATACTTTTAATATTCCTTTTTTTAGGCTTAGAATATTGACCTGTTTATTAAAAAACATGTTACTATACTTACTTACTATAATTCCTTCAGCGTCTAAAAAGGAATGCCTTATTTAGGTCTTCAGGAGCAATTGTTTTCGAGATAAATGTATTTTAAAGGACCCCGCAATTCTCCTATGGAAAATGGTTTTCGGCCAATTGTTTTCTAACTTTGGAAAATAATATTTTTCAACACGCTGATCAAAAGTCTCCACGGGCACAAAACCCGAAAACCCCTTTAACCCCCTCAAAATTCTCCAAATCCCTAGTGACCTTTAAGGCTATTTTGGGGGAGGGGTTAAAGGTGTTATTGGGTTTTGTGTCCGTGGAGACTTTTGAACAGCGTGTTAAAACTATTACTTTGCAAAGTTTGGATGTATCCGTTTGTTGAATCACGCGGTACATATATTTTAATTTTATAAAAATACAATTTTTAACTTTATTTCAAAAATATTTTTAAAGTATATAACATAAGTCCTTTAAAATTATAAGTTATTTTTCTTGTAGCTTTTAAAAATAAAGATTTTTTGTCCAAATAACCCTTAAAACTTAAACCACAAACCAAATAACCCTAAACTGTTTGTTTAGTGCTTTTTTTATTGCCCTCCAGGTCATTTTGATTAATTTTATCGTTCGTCGTTTACTTTTTTTCTTGCTTTAGGAACATAATCCTAAATGACTAGACTTAGCTTACAGTCAGGACAACAAAAAAATAAATTATTTTCTTAGCTATAAATTAACAACGAAAAATTTACACATTTTTTTTTCTTTATTAAATTTAATTAGGAAATTTATACAATATATACTTAGTTTCTAAAAAAATTGCCTCTTTAACGATATTTAATTACGTTAATCAAAAATATTTGATGGAGTTTATATATGATTATTTTTGCTAATTACCCAACTCTGTTCAGTGACCTAAAAGAAAACGTATTAAATAAAAATTTGGATATCTTTGGTGACAATTTAAATTGGTAACGTCCAAGCTGACATAGGAATGCAAAAAAGAACTAGAAGTCCTGGGAGAACGCAACAGAGTAACTCTCTTGTGGGTACCGGGACATTTGGGAATAGAAGGCAACGAAAAAGCGGATGAGCTAGCGAGACAGGGATCAAACACACCATACTTTGGACCAGAACCTGCCCTTGGAGTGACCAAAACCACAGCACGAGGGTAAACCAGGGAATGGATCCGAAACAAACATGAACATTACTGAAAAAAACTCACTAGAATTAGACATGGGAAAAGCTTCATAAGGGGGCCCTCCAAAAGAACGAAGAGAGAACCACTTAGACAAAGTAAGAAAATACTTTGCATAACAGTAGTGTTGCTAACAGGGCACGATAACCTAAGAGGACACCTACACAAGAGAGGCTCATACACCAACCCAAGTTGCAGAATGTGCGACGAGGGGGAAGAAACAGCCTACCATATCCTGTGCGAATGTAAAGCATTGAATCACAAAAGACAGGCATTATTTGGGCAACCGAAAATGAGCCCACAGGAATATATCAACCAACCAATCTTGGAATTATACAGACTTGTAGAAGGAACAAGACTAATGGGAGGATTGATATAAAAGACAATGGGAGATTAGGCACAAAATGCCCATGAGGCTGCGCTGCCTCCGGTAGTTAATTAAAACGGCTCCCAGGGAAGAGAAGAAGAAGAAGAAGAAGAAATGATCAGTATGAAAGCAATAGCTTACCATTGTTAAATATGTATACGTACAGGGTCTTTAATTATATTTACGTGGCTTCTGAGGCCTTTATTTTTGAAGACAGAAGAATGTTTTATATTATGTATACAGGGTATTCGAAAAGTGTTAGTACGGGCTAATATTACCGAAGTTAGTAAATATAGAGCAAGCAAATTTTGGCAAATGCAACGTACAGTGTCTTTGATTATATTTACGTGGCTTCTGAGGCCTTTATTTTTGGGGGAAGAAAAATGTTTTATGTAAATATTGTAGGATTTTCCATATTATCTTTTAAAATTATCAATAAAAAAATATCGCAATAAAAAAATGGAAAAATATAGGCAACTTTAACTTTTTTAAATGAAACTCCCTGGATATTATGCGCTACAACAAAAGATATTTTTTTCTGATTTCAATTATAAATATACATTAATGATATTTGAATAAACCATTTTTGAGATATTTTAGGTTAAATTATTAATAAATTACAAAAAAGTTTCATATTAGTATCAAGAAAGCCATGGAAACAATAAGAATTGTTATGTTGCTGAATTTGGTGAGGGTTTTCTTTGGACCAATAATGTTTATTTTTGTAATTAAAAATTCCTACTAAAGTAAAGGAAGACTTGTCGGTAAATAGAATTTTATTTAAAAACTTTGGATCCTGCTGCATAAACCTAGCTATTTCCAGTGCATACTTAGGTCGGTCCTGCATGTTTTGTTTAGGAAGATTCTAAACGGACATAAATTTATAAGGATAAAATTAGTAAAATTTTAAGGTTAAATAAATTTTATAATTTGTTTTATTAAGTTCAGATGCCGCATCCGAGATTGATATTTCAGAATTTTCTAAAATTATTAAAGGTAGTTAGTGCTAGTCCAATAGAAAAAGTATAATAATTATCTTGAAAAAACGAGGATATCCAAAACTGTCTTTTCATTTCGTGCTTTAGTCCTTTTCTTCACTTTAAAGCTTTTTCGTTAAATAAACTTTCTTACTATGTATTTAATAGTATCTATTGATGGTACCCGTTGTTAAGGATATAATAAGTAGTATTTCCTTTGCACTGTCGTCACATTATTATTGTTACCATGAGAAAGACGCATAATAGCGATTTTTGTTCTTCTGAATAGCCCATCGACACAAAAGCAATACAAACTACTTTTAATAGTTGAAATGATAAGTTTTAACTTTTTGCAATATCAATACGTCAAATTTATTAAAACAATTTTATTTTTTTCATAGCTTTCTTGATACTAATATTTTTTTCAATTTATTTATATTTTAAGCGTAAATATCTCAAAAACGGTTCATCCAAATATCATCAATGTCTCTGAAAAATCATCTGATTTTAAATAATATATATTTTATTTATATATATATATATAATATTATATATATATATATATATATATATATATATATATATATATATATATATATATATATATATATATATATATATATATATATATATATATATATATATATATATATTTAAAAACAGAAAAAAGATTTTTGTTGTAGCGCATAATATACAGGATGTTTCATTTAAAAAAGTTGAAGTTGCCTATATCTTTCCATTTTTTTATTGTTATATTTTTTTACTGATAACTTCAAAAGATAATATGGAAAAATCCTACAATTTTTATTTAAAACATTTTTTTCTGTCTTCAAAAATAAAGGCTCCAGAAGCCACGTAAATATAATCAAAGACCCTGTACAAAAAAATCTTCTTTTTTATGCATTTACAATTTTTTCACCGTTGCAGGGGTTGCAAAAAATCTTAAATAGGAACCTATATAGAGAAGTGGCCTATTTTAAAGGTCTTTAGAAACAAACATTGCTGCACAAACTAGAGGTCTGTAAAGAACAAGCATCCAAATAAAACAATTAAAATTTATTCAACAAAATCTAATAGCTATTTATGTATCAAGGGCGTTACTGGGACTATAATGCCCTGAAGGTAGAAATAGGCCGAGGGCCTCTGGCCCGAGGGCTAGATTTCGACCTGATGGGCATTATAGTCCAGTAAAGCCCGTGGTGCTACAATGTTTTATGTTTTACCCAAAAAAGATTTTTTCAATGACTAATTACATTATTTATTCGCAATAAAAAAAATAAGTTGCACCTGTACCTGTATACGTAAGTAGATAATGACTGGTGTTAAGTTTGACTTTGATGTTTCTGTCAGTTAGTCAGTTGGCATTTTTATTTAACGATTTGCTCAAAATGGAAGATATTCCACAAAATATAAGAGAAAAGGCTATAAAAGCGACCGAAAATTTTTGCCAGTTAAATCAAGGCAACAGTATGATCGGGAGTATGGCATATTTGGTATTTGGAAAGATGCAAACGCAATTCTTCAAATAACCGAAAACGTTTTAATGGCATATTTCCAGGAACTGGTAAGTTATTGATTTTATTTTAATACATATGTTTAACAAACTTTATTATTTTTAGTCGGAAAAATACAGTCCGGACTCTCTCTGGACCAAGTATTCCACCCTAAGGTCTACGTTGATGGTCTATGAAAATATAGACATTTCGTAATACCATCGTCTCATATCTTTTTTAAAAGTTAAGTCGAAAGGATACATCCCAAAGAAGTCTAAAGTTTTGGAAGGAGAACAAATATTAAAATTTATTAAGAAGGCTCCTGATGATATCTACTTGGTACACAAAGTCATATTGGTAATGGGTGTTTTTGGAGGTTTAAGACGAGATGAGTTGGTCAAAATAACCATTGATGACATTGAAGATAGAGGAACAGTCTTGGTTATAAAGGTACCAGAAACTACAACTTCAACTTCAAAAAGTTTTATTATCATTGAAGAAGATTTAGGCGCTTTAAATTTAATAAAAAAGTACACAACATTAAAACCAGCTGGAATAAAGGAGCGAAGATTCTTTCTTACCTATAGAAAGGGTCGATGTACAGTACAACCCATTGGAAAAAATACCATAGGAAGCGTCCCAACATTGATCGCAAAATTTTTAAAACTGGATAATGCAGAAGCTTACACCGGCCACTGTTTGCGTCGCACATCGTCAACTTTACTTGTTGAGGCAGGTGCTTCGTTTGAAACGCTAAAACAACATGGGAAATGGAAACGCTCTTCAGTAGCTGAAGGATATATAGAAGAAAGTATTTCATCCAAAAACAAAGTAGCCAAAATGATTGCCAATTCAGTTAATTCCGAGGTTAATTCCATATCGACTATTGAAAATTCTTTAATGAACTGTTCTTCTATACAAAAGAGCGTTAGTGCTACCACCGCTGCTACCATCACAAAAACACCGACCATTCTATAGTGGGATCAGCTACATTTTCCCGGGGCATTTCAAAATTGTAATTTTATTTTGAAAATAAAGTTTAATTTTTAGTATTGTTTAAAGAAAAAATTATTTTTGTATAAACTTGATCATTATTGTGAGAGAAATAAAATTGGATAAGCAATAAAATTTCCATATTAGCGCATTAGGGCATTATAAGCGGGCATTATCATAATGCCCGCTTATAATGCCCTAGGTGTGATAGCAGGTATTATTGCTATCATAACATATTCCGTTTCTAAGGTATTATAGATCAATAATAGATAGGTAAAACATAAATTTATTATAAGTTTTGTAAATAATTTTTTCACGACATTCTTTTATTATTTCTTTCCGGTACTATCCGTTTATGCTGTTTTAGTTTGACAGTAACATTAAAAAGGCATTTATAAATTTTATGATTTTATACGTTTCGATATGGTTGGCGCAAATAGAGATAAAGTTGAAATTGAATTTTTTTGTATGAACAAGCTAATCGAAATTATCATGAGGCTTCAAGATTGTTTAATGATATTTTTCCAGACAGACCAGTTTCTCCTAGTTACGTGAAAAGTGTTGTGCAAAAATTCACTTTAACTTTTAGCGTAAAAGGCGCTTCAAGATCCGGTCGTCCGTCCGTTAAAACCGAAGAGCTTCAAATACAAGTTTTGGGTACAATTGCCATTTAACCAAAGCAATCAGTGCGCAAAATAACTGCCGATGTAGGTAGCATAGGCAAATCAACATTAAATTTTACAAAAGCATAACTTTCATCCCTTTCAAGTTCATTTTGTACGAGAACTAAATGAAGATCACCCAGATCGAAGGCTGCAGTTTTGTGAAACTATGGAACTTTTAATTGCCATATAACCAAACTACCTCTATCAGATATGTTTCAGTGATGACGCCAGATTTTTTTTAAATTTTAGTTAATCGACACAATTGTCGATACTGAGAAATTAAACGTATGAGCCGGAATTTTCGATAAAACGGTAATTGGTCCTTTTTATTGAAGGAAATCTTATACTTACAACTTTTATAAGAAGCTATTACACCTGGAATTGTAGCTATTATTTAGAATATATAACTCGCCTCTTTCGAATCTCTTACGACACGGGAATTTTCCCGGAGAGTTGGAAAGCTGCACGTGTGCAACCTGTCCCCAAGGCCCAAAAGTCTCCCTTCCAACTATAGACTTTTCAGTTTTTTGCAAAGTAATGAAAAATTCTTTAAATTTCCCCAAAAATCTTAAAGTATCTAAACATAAGATCTTACATGATGAAATTTGGATTCCGTCACAGTGGTACAGCTGATCTTCTTTCCTTTGTCTCACACAACTGGAACAACCCCTTAAGTTTCTTGGTGAACCCCCAGATCGTTGCCCTTGACATATCCCTTTCGATCAGGTCGGGCCCGATGGGCTTCTTAACAAACCCTTTATACGGTCTTCCACCTAAGTTTTGTCTTGGCTTCACAGTTTCCTTTCTAATCGGCGTATATCAGTTAGTGTAGATGGTCATTCCTCCAGCTTCTCCCAAAAATTAATGCGGGGTTGGGGCTCCAGTGCTGGCACCCACGCTGTTTCTTCTGCATATTAACGATCTTCTCTCTTCCACAATCAATCCCATTCATAGTTTTGCTGACGATAGTACTCTCCACTCTAGTATTCATTTTTCTTAAGCCACCGTGTAATCCTGATTTAAAAACAAACGCAGGTCAATGCAGATATCTCTTCCACTGGACCTTAAACTTGTCTTGGTTTGGGGGCCCCAAAAAAAATTTTTGTTAATTCAATGCCTCGAAAACACAGTCATGTCTCCTGTCGCAAAAAAAGTCTGCAATTCTCATCCCTTACATATGAGCGGCCAAGTTCAGAAAAAAAGAGTCGTTTAATCTTTCGGCTTACTTTTAGGACCTCAACTCCAAAAACACATTGATTGGATTTCTTTTCCCGAGCTAGAAAATATTTCTCTTCTTCCAATTTGTACACTCTGTATGAAATTCCCAAATCAGACCCTCTTTAGAATATTGTTCTCATATCTGAGGAATGGCGTCCCCCAAAACACGTAGCATTCTGGACTCCATTCAAAGAAGAGCCGTTCGTCTTATTGGTGTTTCCAGGGCTTCCTCTTCTTCCCCACCGTCGGCTGGGGGGGATCTGTCTCTCTTCTATAGGTATTTTCACGGCTCCTGCTCAGGGGGTTGGAGTAAATTCCTTCTTTTTGGCGCCCCCAACAGAGAAACCCGAGTGCAACTTTTATCCCATCCTTTTACAGTTCAGTTAGAGGGCCCCAGGAATTTCCCCTTTTCTTCGTTCCTTTATGCAAGACTATGGATCCCGCTGCCCGCAGAAGCTTTTCCTTCTCCTCCCAATCTCCAAAATGTAAGTCCCGTGTGAACAAAATCCCTCTCCCCCCCCTGAAGACACCCACGGTACGTTAGTACTTAGGCATCAGCCTTCGTGAACTGGAAAAAAAATATTGTCAAGAGGTTGGTGGTGGTTATTTTAAACATCTTATAAATTAAAAATTGACATTGTTCTTAATCCCTTATAAATCAGGAACTGGTGATCGTAGAGACCTCGAGTTTGTGCAGCAATGTTTGTTTCTTAAAGGACTTTAAAATAGGCTACATACCGACATAGGATTCCATTTAAGATTTTTGTGTGCAACCCCCTGGTGCCACCCCTGCAAGGGTGAAAAATTTTTAAACGAAAAGTAATTTTTATACGATTCGCTTAAATTTTTAAATTTTTCTATATTTAATAACTTCGGAGATATAAGTCCGTTATAAGTCTTTTCAGAACCCCCCCTGTATGGGGGTATGATTAAAAAAAGGAAAATCAACAAATTTTTTTTCTTTTTCGCCCAAAATAGTCATTAAGATGGACGTTCATGAAGTGTCCCCCATTCCTTGAAAACTTTAATCTCCAAGGATTTTTGTTTTTTTTTAGTTCATGCGTTTTAAAACATAAAAACATAATATATAGAAGAAATCTTATCATTTTCTTTTCAGTTTTTTTGTTTTTTTTTTATCTTCTTATAAATTCTTTAAACATGATTTTAAATTAAATGAATAAAATAGTTCCTGTAAAATTTAAAATTTAAAATTTACATAGGGCAACGAACCCGATTTTTTTATTTCATTCAGATATAAACTTGGATAAATTTTAATTTAAAAGGGGGTTTGGGTTTTTTGTTCTATTAAAAAAACATATTTTTCTTCCTTTAGCTAGCAGAACAACTTTAAGAGCTTGGTAAAATAGATATTATTTTCTTTGTTTAAATATGTATGTTTAAAATTTATTAAAGCTTCTAATTAGCATTTTTATTAATTTTTTAAAAAAAATTAAATTAAAAAAAACTTTTGCTGTTTTCTAGTTGCTGACCTATGTCGATACTGAGATGGGTTGGTTTAAAATTACTTGACAAGATGGCGCTAGTTGCTTCTAACGTTCAGTTGTAACGATTACAATTGTTCAGAGGGTGGCTGCACTTCGCCACAGTTAAGGGTGTCTACGGTCTACATTCAGTGTGACCATCCCCAACAAGGGTGAAACACGTGTAATCAAGTTAATAGCTGGACCGGGGTTATCCATTTTCTTGGAGGCCTCGTAATTTTTAAACCAACCAAGCTAAATATTCATACCTAACAGGATTTTATTTTTCTTTTCAGTTGCTAAAGGAGCCTCTATGGCCAAAGAAAGTTTACCTATTTTGTTATTATGTTGCACATCAGCAGATCGTGCAAAGAACTAGCGCGAGCCCAAAAGAACGAACTAGTTTGCAATGGGACCAATGGCAAATTGCTCCTTATGGCAAACAACTACGCCCAAAGACTTAATTACTGACACGGGCTGGTTTGATGAGGGTATAGTCTGTCTCCATAAGTATACCGTGTTAGCTCTTCACCTTCATTTATGGATTATACCTGTCGAGCAGCAATAAACTGGGGATCAGTAGGTGATAAGGACAGAACATTAGGGACTTTAATAATATAAAGATTTATAATTTATTGTTAATTGAGTAAGTATAATCTTAAAGATACATTAAGAAATTAAATATATATGCAAAGTTTTAATAAATTTATATGCATTATCTGCTACATAATTACATTTTTAATCTAAATATCTAAATCTGTTCTGTTTCGCTATTAGAGTCATCATTGCTGAGATTAATTACAATAGGACCACTTATATTTGTTTTGGATAGAAATGTAGAGTCCTCCAATAATTTTATAATGTGCTGTAGTGGTGTTCCAGCTCTCAACTGGTATGTTATTAGTCCCCATTTTTATTAAATTTTATCACCTGGGACTAAAAGTGGGTGTAACATTTTCTGCTATGATGTCTTTAGTTTACTCAGTTCACAAATGCTCTATGGGGTTAACATACCCAGTATTGATACGGAGGAAGCCGTAGACAGTATGCCCAGCCTATTTTAGCAAATTATCCTGTATTTTTTTAATTGCATATAAATTAAGGACTTCTCAAAGATGCGTTTTGTAACTGAATTCAAAATAAATATCATTTTCTAGCACTTTAAATATTCCTGGATTCCAGTTTTTTGAACTTTCTGAAGCTAGTGATTTGTGCTTAGAACAGAAACTATGGTAGCTTGCGTTATCCATGATAATAACACTGTTGTTTGGATATTTTTAAAGATAATTTTGGAAACCAGTTTTCAAAAAAGTTTTGCACTTGTATCCTCATGATAATCCAAGCTAGAATCCTTAATATTCTTTACAGAACAACAGCAAGCAGTTTGGGACAAATCCGTCCTCTAGACCGGCATCATATTATCGATAATCATTTTGCTATTTGAAGGTGCTTTCGTCTGACAGTTTTGACTGGAATAAACCCATCCTTTGGATGCTGTGTCTTGATGTGTATCGAACCATGTTTCATTAAGGTAAATTATGGATCTGTTTTCTAACCTATATCTTTTAATTTCTTAAAGGTAATTAAAATCTCAAGTGCATTTCGTAATCACATACGATTCAATATGCTACTTGTCTGTTATCCTATTTACAAAAACTCTATGGAGGTCAGCATGACTAATATTATATTAGTTTCGTCTTCGTCTTCTTTTCAGATTTATCCAGGTAGGAATAACTTCGCTTATAAAAGATAATATATTTTACTTCTTATTAGGTCATAATCCCATTGTCTGCTCGGTGAGATTAAAAATTACGTTTTTTTTTCTTTTGTTCAATTCTTCACTAATACATATGTATCCCTTATCTGATGATATTGGAGTTTTGTATGTAGACAGGTTTTTTTCAAGCGTCTTGTTTAATTAGACCTCTACTGAGTTAAAGTTTCATGCACATTTCCCAAGCTGTTTTATATTTAATGACAAATGATTTCGATGCGACATAGTTATATTCTAAGTAAAACAAATTTTTCGAAACGCACAGTAAAAACAGTTAACTAACACTTCCACTAAAATATTAATACAAATATTTATAATGCCTAATAGTTAATACTTAAGAAATACCTGGCCCACCCACCTCATGAACAAATGAGTTTACCCATTAACAATAGGTAATAAAATCGTTTAGTTTATGAGGGTATGGTCCGTCAGACTATACCTTTGAGATTATGTAGCTAGGCAAGTTGATCATCAGTAATAAGCTGTTATGCAAAAACTTGATCACAATCTCATTATAGTTATTCTCTGACAAATAAAACAAACACGACAAAAAATATTTAAGGAGGTTTTTAAAGTAGACGTGAATACCAACCTAAGTTTAAAATTCAAAAGCAAAACATACGTTAACAAACTCGAGATTGGATTAACTTTTATAATATCACTTGCAAGTCATATCGGCTTTTTAAATATTCTCTCCATAAGCTCTCTAAACATAATTTTTAAATTAAATGCTTTTAGAGCGGGCTCTCCACGCAATTCATAATTTTTAATCAAAGTTTACACATAAAGGGCAATTTTCCAACACTATTGCAATGCTTCAGCGTCATCGTATTACCACGGTTAAATTTTAAACAAAAAATGCTTGGATCTTTATTAGGATCACCGGTTTCGCAGGTAGAAGTAAAGTCACAAAAAAATTTGCAAAGTTTGCAAAGTACATTGATATATATTCATATCGGTTATATAATATTAGCCTTTTTAATTAAAATCTGATGGGTTTTGCAGAAAATTAACTTAACGTCAATGACTAGAAAACTCCAATAACGTACCCTGGGTGTCTTAAGTGTGATGAGAGGCAGTGTAGAGACAAAAAAACGTTTAGGGCCTCTTAAGTTGAACAATAAAGGATGCATAAAAGTAGTAGTACATATTGCTTGTTGGAAGCTGTCAAAGAAAAAATTAAAGGGGCTTATTTTTCGAAGCAGTAGCCGTGAAAATACCTATAAAATGTGAAGAATTTCCCAGACCCCATCGCTGGTCAAGAAAAGGAAGTCTGCCTGTAGCCGTAAAATCATTAATAAAGCAAGGAGCTCTTTTTTGAATGAAATCAAGAACTCTAAAAGTTTTAGATGAAGCCACTCCGCTGACATGAACACAGGGAAAGAAACACTTTTTTGCTCGTAAAAGAACGTTTCGTTCTCGAGATATTCATTCATTCATTTATTCCTGCTTTTTCCCAGAAACTTTTGTATTGGTAATGTTATGAAATAAATAAAAATATGCTGTTGTAAGTATTTTTCAAATCTTTTTGGTGGTCAATGTATACAAATGCAATTCAAATTTTATTATTAAAAATAGTTATTTGTTTATTAAGAGTGCAAAGTGATACATTACCGCTCTGAGCGAGAAACTCGACGCGCGACGCGTAGCGGATCTAGCGAGAGCGGCAATTTCACTTTGCATTTGAATTACACCCAAGATCTTTTCGACAACCGCAGATTTAATAAAAACATTTGAATAAAATTAATGATTATTGCTAACAGATAAAAACAAAGTAAGAAAACGCTCGCTCCTCGGAAAAGTGCTTTGATCTTTCTTTTTGGCACAAACATGGTACTTTTTGCTTGGCTGTAGAAAAAATACCTGTTAACCTCCATATGTAATTAATTAAAAAAAATAAAGAAATAGCAAATTACAACATACAACATTGATCCATTCTTCTTCTTCTCTGGGAGCCGCCTTGATTCACTACCGGAGGCAGCGCAGCCTCTTGGGTCTTTTGTGCCTAATCTTCCATTATCTTTTATACCATTCCTCCCATAAGTCTTGTTCCTTCTACAGTCTTAGCATAACCCAAGACCTAGTTGGTTAATACAGGGTGATTCAATAGTAAAAACGGCATCCTTTTGGGGGTGTAATTCTGCATAAAAATAAAACCAAAAAAGTTCCCTATTAATATAGGTCCAACTTTCTAGGAGCTACCGCGTCCCTTTAAATGGGATACCTTATAGAAGATTTTTTTATATAACTTTAAACCTTTTAAAATTAAATTTTACAGTAATTGTACAGTATAAACATTTGAGTAAATAAGATTCTAAATTCAAAATTTTAAAATTTTAATCAGGGACGTCACATACCTTTGATAAGTGTTAAAATATCACTTTTCTTTTACACTTTGGGTTATTGTGATTTGTTTGAAAATTATAAAATTCTGAGTGAAAAGGTACTCCCAGTCTAATTCGATAGAGCGTACCATTACGAGAAAATCGACTTTGAAAACTTACTGATTTGCGAATGTTTTATTGATGAAAATGTTTTTACCATTACCCTTTCCCGCATGTGGCGCCCCTGAATAAAATTTTAAATTGGTAATCTTTTAAATGTTATACAACTGAGCCACAAGTGAGCTAAAGGGTTAAAGTATAAGAAAAAAAATCTTCTTTAAGATGCCCTATTCAAAGGAAACTACGCCCCTGGAAGCATTTTCGGACCCAGTGCTGTTATTTTGAAAATACAGTGCCGTTATTTACCAAAAACACGGTGCCGTTATTTGGAAAAACAGGACTGTTATTTGAAAATACAGGGCTATTTATTTAAAATACTGTTATTTGGAAAAACAGTGCTGTTATTTAAATAACGAATAAACTTCTAATTTTCCATTGCATTTATTTTATGAAATTAATACTCGTAATAATATTCTGGCCAGGCAGAAAGCGCATTTATGCTAGAGGTCAAATATTTGCTATGATTGCATCTTGTTTATTTATTTCAAAATATACAGTTAAACAAAGCCCTTCTGAACTCATACCTTTAATCATGCTACGATGTTATTTCAGTCGTAATAATGTAATGACTTCTATTAGTTGTTTCAAACAATTAGTGAAACATATTCCGTAACTCCTGTAACCCACATGTTTACCGTTAAATTACTAATAATTTGTCTAAATATTTATTGAAACTACAAATGATTTACTTAAAGAATTTTAAATCTATAGTTTATTGCTTTAATCTTGGTTAAAACGCTGTATAAGTTGGATTGTTAAATTGTATAAATGTTTTAATTGAGGCTTTTCTATTTTGACCGAAAGTCTATAATTTGATAAAAGCTGAAGAAAAATTAAATTTATTTAAAAACGAATTATTTCAATCGTATGATAAATAAAAGTTGTACCTAAGTGATGCCAAAGGGCTTATCGCAATATTAAATTTGGACCATGTATGTTTTAACATCTTGGAGTTAGAATAAAAAGAATTATTTAAATATGTTGATACATAAATAAAAACTTATATCTATTATTTATAAAGCTTTATGCTTACTATTAAATTCTTATCAAATATGTATGTTTTAACATCCTGAATTAGAATAAAAAAATTATCTAAATCTGTTGATAAGTAAAGTTATATATATAGTGTTGCCAAAAAGAGGCTTTAAGATAATATTAAATTTAAACATCAAATATGTATGTTTTAACATACTGAATTGGAATAAAATAAATTATTTTTAATCGAATATTAAATAAATAAGATATATAGTGTTGCCAAGGGCTTTATGGTAATATTAAATTTTAAACATCAAATATGTATGTTTTAACATCCTAAGTGGAATAAAAAGAAACAAATTATTTAAATCATTTGATAAAATAAAAGTTATACATAAGTGTTGCCAAAAACATATACTGTGTAAATTTAAACATCAAATATGTATGTTTAACATCCTGAATTGAATAAAAGAATTATTTAAAAATCTGTTGATAAATAAAAAATTATGCATAGTGTTGCCAAAAAGGCTTTGCTAACGTAAATTTAAACAACTAATATGTGTAATTTCAACACCCTAAATGGTTTAGAGAAAAGCGGGATTGATCGACAAATAGGAGCTGAGATATAAGCGAAAAAACATATAAGGACCTTTGTAAAGGTGCACCAGATGATCAAAGATCGTTTTTGAAGAAACTATTAGAAAAAACTTGCGCAAATAGCGGAAAAGAGTACCTTCGGCATTTCGGCTGATAACGGTCATATAAACACATTTTAAAATAATGCCTTTTTAACACTTATATAAATATTTAATACATATACTATTTTAATGTATATCGAAATGCAAAAGTAAAACGACTTGCCTATAAATTCTTTCAATGTATATGCTTTATAATATTGATATCTTTACAAGCTATTTAGTTGTTTTTAATGTCCTTCGTGGCCGAATGGGTTAGGTGCTGGAACGAAGATGCTGCCTCACGGACCTTATATCAGTTCGAATCCTGCTAGGTAAAGGACTTCTTTAATTATTTTCAAATAAGTGATGACGTCACAACGTGGATTTGACAGGTGACATAATATATAGTTAGGTTAAGATTCCTAATTACATAGTGCCCCGATAATCCTGTCCGAAAACTCATCCGTTTTTCGTTGTCTTCTATTCGAACTGATACCCACGAGGTTATTCTGTTGGTTCTAAAACTTTATTTTTTTGGAATTAATTGAACATTACTACATCTAACACGAAAATATTATTATAAAGTTCGTTTAGAAAACAAGCAAGCAAGCAAACCTCTTTAAAATAAAAAAAAAATAATTTTTGATCTAGCTCAAAAAAAAAAAAAAAATTTATTTCGAAATTGTTAAATATATGTTAAAGAAATTTAAATTAAAAACTAAAATTTATTCATGTTTTTAGAAAAAAACAAACTAAAATTTAAAAAAAAAATATCTTAATGACATGCTTAAAATAATATCAAAATTAAATTTTTGTTTGTTCTGGTTTAATTTACACACAATTTGCCCTGAAAAAATCATTAAATTAAAAAGATATCAGCAAAAACTATTATTTTGCTTAATAAGATTTACTATATTAACTTATAAAAGGAAAAACCGATTTTATTTTTGGATCTTGTATTCATAAATGAAAAAGAAGTGACCCAATGATATCGTATAATACACTGTTAGATGTGCTTATTTAAAAAAGATTCACGTCCAAGACCCGCAAAAAATATTTTATTGATTCCTAACAAAAACACCTTTTCGTAATGCTACTTTTAGATTTGTCATTTCTTATCGAATTTTCTGACAATATATTTTTATTTTATTTATTGTTTAGTTATTATAGCTTAATTTATTATAATTCTTAATTTACCTTTTTAAAGTCAATTTTTAATAAAATTAATAATAAATCTTTGTATTTGGTTTACATTACTAACAATATATGTTTTAATAACACAATCCTATAATTGACTCATTTTAATACAGGGTGTCCCGAAAAATGTAGAAAATCTTACGAATACCCAAAAAACACGTTAAAAGAATACTTCAACTTCATATAAACTTTTTTCGTTTATGCCTCTCCTTTAAAGGTATTGGCTTCCAAAGAGCTCTAAAGGAATCGAGTTGTTTAAACATAATTATTGAATTATCAGGTATATTCCAATATTTAGTGGGCTTTTCAAACACTTCAAAGGATGTTGAAAATATCCCCAGCTCAAAAGGGCCCTTCTTGATCCTTTTTATTGGGAAATTTACATTTTTTCAAATCATTAACTATTATAAAAATTACTCTATTCATTTTGCTAATCCTAACCGTTTTTTAAAAACTTCACCTTATTTACACTTACTGAGTTTATGATGTCCATGTCAGTTATTTTCATGTTGTCACCAGTTAAGGCACTGAAATGAAAGAAAAATATATAAACCTTATTATTAAATTGGTAAAAATAAAATAGATACAAATTTTTTAAACATTTTTGAGCTTTTTAAAGTAATGTTAGTTTATTTTTATTTATTTCTAAAAAACACAGTTAATTATACCATATTCCGGATAATCCAAGATCTCAGCAACTGTTTCGGCCTTTCTTTGCCATCATCAGTGGTGTACGCTCTCTAAGGAAAATAACAGACAGCCGTCTACTTACTATATGTCTTACTTTAACCTCAAATGTTTAAAAAAAATTTTTTTTTTTTTGATTTTTCTTTTTTAAATGTTTTTAAATCTTTTGTATTCTTAATTAAAAAAATGTATAGTTGAATCTATGTTTTTATAAACGCTAAATCAATTAGTACAAGTTTAACACAAGAAAGAAACCCGAAAAATAGAATATTTAATCTTTAATAAATAAAAAAAACAAAAATATAATTTTTTGATTTAAAAAATAACCTGAAAGAAAAAAAAAAGTAATTTGTTTTTTTTAAAACTGGACGAGTCTAAAAATATATAAAATATTTAATAAAGTCACAAAAAAAATAAATTAGTACATTTTAAAATTATTATACCCTTTAAAAAATAACATTTAAAAAAAATAAAATGCCTGAAAAAAAAAACAGTTTAAATTTGAACATTTTATAAAACTACACAGTTAAAAAATTAAGGTATATTCTAAACCAAATATTTTAAAAAAAAACAGATTAATTATACATTTTAAAAACTAGTACCCTAAAAATTATAGAAAAAAAAAATAAATAAAATGCCTGAAAAAACAGATCAATAAGAACATTTCTAAAACTAGATAGTCCAAAAAAATATAAAGGTTTATTTTAGACAAATAAAAATTTAAACATCCTAAAAAAAAACAACAGAATAATTATTAGTACATTTTAATAAGTAAAGTACCCAAAAAAGTCATAGCATTTAAAAAAATAAATGAAATGCCCTAAAAAAAGATTAATTATAAAACAAGATAGGTTTAAAAAATAAAAGGGTATATTTTAAACAAATATATAAATAAAACCTCCTAAAAAAAAACAGATTAAAGGGTACATTTTAATAAAAAAGTGAAAAAAAAATCATAAGAAAAAATAAAATGCCTGAAAACAAAAGTTTCAAATTATATAACTAGACAGCCTGGTATGGCCAAGGAAAAAAAATGAATAAATAAAACACTCTTAAAAAATAGATTAATAGGTACATTTAAAAACTACTGTACTCTGGAAAATAATAATTATAATAGTTATCACGTGTAAAATGGTAAATATCAAGTCTAAAACACCGGTTTTAAATAGTTCTTGTTGGTCGTCAGAAAAGAATTTTTTTCCATGGGACCGCTTCGACAATGGACCCGGTTTAGAACAGAAAGGCTTGGCCCTATTGACCCAACTGGCAGTCGCGAAACGGAAAAATCCCAAAACACCCTAACATAATTTTTTTTTTTTGGTGGTTAGTCTATCACCGTTATCAAGATGAACTATTAAAAATACAATAGTAATAAAAAAATTGTAAGAATGTTTATATAAAATAAAATAAATTCTGAACCCTTTACTTTACAGATATAACGTTATTGTTATTAAGACGTTAAGATATCTTAATAACATGTTCTTAAATTTTCAATTAATCATCTATTCTTTTATTCTATGGAAAATTAAATTTTTTTCTGTCAGAGTCTGATCCCAAAGTGTAATTATTCACAGAATCGGTTTTATTGAATAAAATTTGAATCAAAACAGAAAATTTGGGGAAATTTGGTGTATCGATGTTCTAATTATTCAGAGTACAAATAAATTTCTTAGGAAAAAACTTTTTTTTGGAGTTTCCAAAATGATATTTTATTTAGAATAAATTTAAAAATTTTTTTCTCCCCAACCGTGGAGCTGAAATTGGGTTTCGTGGACATGGCTCTGGGGTCTCGCAGAAATTAAGCTAAAAAATATTGTTTTTTTTTCAGAATTTTGTCCACAGTAGTTTTCTGTTATATTGTGCAGTTGTACAAAAAAAAAGTAGTTTGGCAGACAACGTCTCTGATTTAGTAGTAATAACACGAACCCATAAAAGTGGTGTGTGTGGGCGAACCTAAGGGTAAAATTGGTCAAACAGCAAAAATTAAACAAACCCAAAAAAATGACAAGGTACATTTACCGGGAGAAGTCTGCTACCAGGGAATATTTGGACAAAATATATAAACTATCAATTTTTCCCCCGGGTGAAATTTAGGGGGGAAATTAATCTGGGGCATTTGTCGGGGCCAAAAAAATATAAAAGCCTATACAAATATGGTTTTCAAGGCCTTCGTTTTTAAATGGGTGTTATTTTTTTTTTTTAAAATTTTTTATTTTTTTTAAAAAATATCTATGATAATGTAAATATTGGTATTAGGGTTTTGGATGACGGATTTGAATCTAATTTATTATTTTCTGAGAAGCCCCCTAACTCTTTTTTCTAAATTTGGGAAAAATTTCAACTTTTGGTACTGTATTACATTTTAAGTAAATTAAATAATTGTTTGTCATTTTTACGTCAAAAAAGGTATACCTGTTAAAGAAGGTCAAGTATGAGCAGCCGTTTTCATGAGATATCTGGATTTTAAAATTACAGTGTACTCTGAATTAGAGCAAAATTAAAAAAAAATAAATAAAACCAAAATGTACTAATTAAATAATGTGTATTGCAATTTTTAAATAAAATTATTGTTCTTAAATTATGTTCAGTGAACATAAGCTAGGTTTTATAATTTTTAAAAAATTTTACCATTTTCTTTTAAGCACATATCACAGCTCTGTGGTTAGTTGCGGTTAGTGTGAACACCCTGTATCTGTGAAACAGAAGGCCTGCGGACCCTTATTGTATAGACTTTTATGTTTTATTTTTTGGACCCTGACTACGTACATGAAGAATTCACATTTCTTCTCGAATCACCCACTAATATAGTCTTAGAGAAAGTTTAGAAAATTAGAAAAATAAAAATGAGGCCTGTTATTACAAATTGTCTATAAAAAAATCTATATAAACATTTTTGATAAAAAAAAATAAAGAAAGAATCTCAAACATAAATATTATTTTGACAAAAATTTGGTCCAAAATAGAAAATAAAAAAATTTATTTATTTCCTGATTTTTGAGTTGTCTTTTATAATAAATTATTTATTTTTATTCATTTAAATCCGAGTCACACAAAATTTACAGAATAAAATCAATATATATATATATATATATATATATATATATATATATATATATATATATATATATATATATATATATATATACATATATATATATATATATATATATATATATATATATATATATATATATATATATATATATATATATATATATATATATATATATATATATATATAAGATTATTATCTTACTGCAAGGCAACGATGTCTTTTTAATTAGACACTTGGTTTCTCTGTTGTTCGCTAAACACTCATTTCACAGCCCTATTGATAAGTTCCTGTAAGGCTGACCCGAAACGCGTCTAGGTAGAAGTAATGTAACGAACAACAAGAAACATGTTGTCTGTTTTAACTGTTTTCAAACAGGTTCGTTCTTTCGTATACACACCAAGCAGTAGGAAATTTTTATTCCTATTTTCCACTGTATTTAATTACCCACTCGTTGAGACCCGATGTCTGATTCTTTGAATGATTTGTTCGGCATCGAAAGTAAAGATGAGCACATCTTGCAAGGCAACGATGTTTTTCTTTTAAGTGAACACTTGGTTTCTCTGTTGTTCGCTAAACACTCTGTTCTCCCGACCCCTAGGATAAGTTCTGTAAAGGCGGGCGAAGAGCAACCTGGGAGAGGGTGTCGCGGGCAACAAGAAAGCTCTGTCTAATCTTTAACTGTCTTAAAAAAGGAGTTACGTTCTTTCCCCATATACACAAGACAGTATGAATTTTTATTCCTATTTTCCACATATTTAATTACCCACTCCGGTAAAAACCCAGTGTCCATTCTGCTGAGATAATGATTTCAGTGCAGCATCGAAAGTAAGATTGTTACATCTTACTGCAGAACAACGATTTTTTGTGCTAAGTAGACATGGTTTCCTCTCTTTGTTCGCTAAACGTTACAAAGCCCTATTGATAAGTTCCTGTAAGGCCAGGCCCAGACACGTCAGGAGAGTGTCATGTGAACAACAAAAATAGTTGTATCTGCTGCTAATCTGAAAGCAGGAGTTACGTTCTTTCATATATATATATATATATATATATATATATATATATATATATATATATATATATATATATATATATATATATATATATATATATATATATATGTATAAGATTTCTAAGGCATAGTTTTTTGATAATAACAAAAAAATTGTATTTGCAAAATATCTCAGTTTTTTTAAATTAGAGAATATCTAAAATATTTTTATGTAATTTTTTACACCATCTATAGTTTTATAGAAAAACATGGTTTTGCAACATTTAAAATTTAACAACAAAATTTGCTTAAAAAAATACAATTAGATGATTTGCTTTAGGCTGGGTTTTTAGGGAGGATGGGAGAACAACCAACTTTTTGTAATTCAAAATCCGAAGTATTTCCATTTGAGACCAATACTTTGGTATATCTGCTATAATAATGGGGTCCCATATTTCACTTTATGTCAAAATTCTGTTGAGAATCCTGGAGGTATATTAAGTGGATGTAAGGTACATCTAAAAAATATCAAATAAAAAACTTAAAAAGGCAACTTTCAGCGCTTGTATAATCCTTAGATTTGTTGTAAAAAATCCAAAGAAAACTTTTTAAAGTAATAATTTATATTTATAAACTAAGAAACTAATTCTAGCTAATGCATAATATTAAAACCTAGTACCAATCAAAGAGCTTTTACAACTTCGTAGTAATCCGAATGCATTATCCAATAAATTATTCTAATATTAGACTACGAACAGCTGTCATTTGAATATTACCTTACCAAAAATCCAGAAACAGACATTCGACCGCGCAATATGCAGAGAATAATTAATTGTAAATCAAACTAGTTTGGTTCCTGTAAAGCTTATTTGTGATACAATAAGATTGCGCATATGTTAGTTTACTATAAACAACTGTCAAACATTGAAATTGTATTAGGGTATGAATTACAATTTCTTAGCATAAAAATTAGATAATTTCTTTCTTTTCAGGTTAAAACTATTTCCTACAAGATGCCGGGTGGTACGTCAATTATTGGATCCCTGTACATTTGACAAAAAATGTAAATAGACTTTTGAGCCAATTTGACAAGCCCTCGTGCCAAATTTCAAAAAAATTTTAATAGCGAATCTTGAATTATTCAATTGAATGTTATTGCAAAGGTATCACATTTTCGGTTCTATTAAAACCAAACAGGCACCACTAAAATGAATGTCTCTGATATGAAAAATGTCAATAGATCGTGATAAATTGTTTATTTCGCGTATTTAATCGACCAAACAGTGTGTGTCATAAAATTAAATTATTGTGCATTATCTTGAGGAAAGCTGATTTTGAGAGGCTGGTGTATCAAATCACTCAGTTTTTCTTTACCACCAGCCATTTTCACCAGTCAGG
Organism: Listronotus oregonensis; assembly: GCA_019359885.1. Taxonomy (NCBI): domain Eukaryota; kingdom Metazoa; phylum Arthropoda; class Insecta; order Coleoptera; family Curculionidae; genus Listronotus; species Listronotus oregonensis. Next base: position 27,301 of record JAHBCN010008124.1, read on the forward strand.
TGCCTAACCACTATTAAACTATGTTGGCTGTCAGTAAGTTTGAGTCTAAATTACTAAACAAAATAGGAATCAGATTATAATAGTGACAGGATTAATAACAGGACACTGCACCTAACAGAAACATATGCACACTATGGGCATCTATAGAGGAAAGACATTTGCAGACTATGTGACGAAGAGGAAGAACGCCTCCCCAACGTAAGGTGCCCCACTTCACGGAGAAAAAACCCAAAACCTCATTGTGGCCCTTTTAACCCCAGGAGGCTGGAGACAAAAAGAACAAAAAAGGGCTACTACACCTTCAAAAGGGTTCAAACCAACCCGAAACAAATACACAAGGAACAACACCCCCTGAGGCTCAGTGTCGGGGCGGACAAAACCTCAACTTTTTTTTTTTATAAATAATAAATAACCCAGTTAGTCAAATCCGTAATAAATAATTGCAAATGTTTAACTAAAGGATATCGAAAATAGAGCCGAAGAAAGAGAGAACAGAGATCTTTATATTCACGGAGTGTGTAGGAAAAAAAATGGTTAGTACGGGGGTTTTGAGCAATTTAAATAAATTTATATCATTGCCACTTTGAAAAACACAAATATTATTCGTATAAATTCGAAAACATCAAGAGCTGGGAAGAAGATGAAGAGCATTGAAATGATGGAAATAGCAAATAACGATAGAATTTCTTGAAATATTTTTTTTCCCATGAATTACATTACCTCAAAAAATAAAACCAAATTTTCCCAAATTGCCGGTATTGACCAGAAAATGAACACTGCTTTGTTTATATGGACACAATAGCCCCCAAAAACAAATGTATTCGTGGATTATCGAAACACCATAATATTATCATTAAACCCCTTTTTTGCTGGGACTATAACCACAGCAAACCTTTTTAAACATGTTTTTTGGCAATTTTTTGTCCATGTCCCCCGGATACTTTGGCCAGCCAGGTCACCTGATCTTTCACCGAATTACTTCTTTCTGTGGGTTCAAAAAAAAGTGTCTGTAAAATGTAAATTTGAAATTTAAACCAGCTCAACGCTATTTCGTTAAAATTTTATGATCGGTTGGGATATTTTTAAAGGCTTTAAATTTGCGGGTTGTTTGAACATTTGATTAATTAATTTTTTTTATGCTAAATTTTTTTTAAAAAGTTTTTTTTTTTTATTTCATTTATTTTTCCCAACATTAAAAATTAAAAGTTTAGTTCCCCCTGGGAATCTTCTTTCGACTTTTTAGTTAAACATTACAATTTTTATGGAAAAAAAAAAAGTTTAAATATTTTAGAGACTGCCATTGTTTAATTAGTTCTAGTATGATAAAATTGTTTTTTAATTATCGATAAAATAATTTTATTAGTTAAACTTAATTGTTACATTAAATAAAAATTTGGTAAAAAATAATGTTTTAACATTACTTTAAAAAGTAATGGTTTGAGAAATTTAAAAACGAAAAAAAAAAATTCCTTATTCGGCTGTTCGTCAAATTTGACAAAGCCTGATAACAATTGTTTGCTAGTGGTTTGTGTCGGTTTTTCTGAACCGAAGATTTGTATTTTTTCAAATACATTTAATGAATAATTCAATATTTGCTTATAAAATTTTTTTTAAACTTGTGGTTGTCAGATTGGTTTAAAAAAGTTTTCTTAATTTTTTTTAAAATGCCCCTGGGGACCAATAATTAACCCCCCTTTTTAAATTTTTAATTTCCTATGTTTCGCTTGGCGACGCACCATCGGGATATTACACCTTATTACTCCTTATTTTTTCTCAAGCTAAATTTTTTTTTCCTTTTTTTTTCAAATATTTTCGTTATTAAGAAAAATATACAATGTTTTAATAATTGGTTTTTTATTTTGTGAAGGTGATTAAAATGTCACATTAAAAAATTAATTTATCTCAAATCTTACATTTTAGAAAAAATGTGTTGTAAGTTTTTTTAAAATATTATTTTTATTGAAATGACACCTTTTTAAAGATGATTTTTTTAAATAAAAACAAATCAAAAAACAAAATAACTGCAAAAAAACGCACCTCTTTTTAAGCATTTGTGCGACCGGGAAAAAATAAAATCATACAATATCTAAAATAATAATAACAATTTTTTTATGTTTTGAAATATTTATAATTTCCAACAATCTGTATACTGGCTAATTTTAAGACAATTGCTTTTACTGTCCTTTTTATTGTTTTAAATTTTTTCCCTCTTGAGTCTGGCATCCCGTACCTTTAAGCAAGTATCAATTATCATACCTAAACTTTATTATCTCCTAATCCAGAGCAACCTTTCTTGTCCTTTTTGTACTGTGGTTTCTAGTAGGTAGCTAGATTATTTTAGATCATTTCAACAAAAAATTAATCTTTGAAAGTAATCGGTTAATAAACATTCATGTTTAAAAAATTGATGTTTAATCTAGATATTTTTTTGCCATTTTAAACCCAGTAACAGTAACAAACCAAACCCAATCCTGTGGCGTAAAAATTCAAAAAAGTTCTTAAATTTACAAGAATCTTATATCATACCATGACAACCCAAAAAAAACGCGGATTATCTTTCCCCCCAAAAGTTTTTCCCCTTTTTTAATCTGTACCCGTTGTATCAAAATAGAACATCTTAATAATATTGTTCCTGTCTGGGGAATGGCCTCACCACAACCCCTTTTATTATCTTTGATTTCATTAAAAGAACTGCTGTTCTGTAATGATATAACTCTTTTTTCTTTACCGACGAGTTTGGAAGACCTGTTACTTTTTTAAAGGTATTTTCGGCTTCTGCTGGGGGTCCCCCAAAGTATTATTTCTCTTCATAAAAAGAAAACAAATGTCACTCGCATTCCTTCATGACAGGCCCCAAATCCTTTTTTTTTTTTTTTTAGACTGTGGAACTACCTGTAAGTTCTTTCCTTTTGCTTTTTACCCTAAGGGTTTGTGGACTGAATATATTTTTTATATTATATCATTTATTTAAATTAATACTAATCAAGTAACGATTGACGACAAGATTTACAGATTTGCAAAATTATCGATTTTTTAGCTTTTAAATTTTCTCTTCTTTCTTTTATTCGATAGCAAATTTTAATTTTTGACATTTTAAACCAAACCAACAAATTTTATCACCGGGACCCAAAAGATTGGGGTTGGAGGTTGGGCGATAATACATTAGAACCAATTCAGACTTTACTCCCACCTGCGTCGAAAAAACTGCTAAACACAATTTTTCAACTGTAAAGAGATGCAGTGCTAAATGTGGTTGAAAAAGTTGGACTTTATGTTCTCTGGCTGCACAAATTGTAAAGGCCGGTCGTCTTCTAATGTTAAATCACCAACAGCAGAGGATTCGTTTCATTCTGACGAATAGACATGCGATACATCTTTGGCAAATTCCTGTTTTTAGGATCCAGAAGAACAGAGAAAAAAAGAAAAATATAAAAGAAGAAAAACGACAAAAAAAAATAATTGAAGATCATGAATCGGACGAATAAATTTTCTTCTTTTTTAAAATTCATCTTTTTTATAAATTTTTAATTCCTGCAATATCTTTTGGGACCAATGTTTCAATTAAACAGTCGTAACAGACCTGAGAAGCTTGGAACCACTTTTAAAGCGCAAAATTCACTCCCCCAGAGGTGGCGTGGAAACGTGTTCATAAAATGACGCTTACAACTTTTTGAATCGCTATATCTGAGGATGGCTTTAAGAAAAACTATTTATACATTTTTTTATAGATAATTTTATGATATAAAATTTTTTGTTTAAATAATTTTCCCAATAAAACTTATTGTTTTAAAAAAACCCAAAAAAAAAAACCTTTTTCTTGATTTTTGATCTCAGTAAATTTTTTTCCACGTTATAGAACGATGGCAAATTTGAAATATTTTTAATTATGTTTTGAATACACTAACTAAAGCTAGATGTAATTTATTTACCTTTACTCTTATTTTTGGCTAATTTGACCGGGCTATAGACCTCTAAAAAAAATTTTATATTTGTTTTCAAATTCATGTCAGTATTTCCTTTAACTGTTGGGAAATTATCAGGGTCGAAATCAACAGCAAACTAAATTCAGGGTTTTCCCATATTTAAGTTCAAAAAAAAACACTCTAGATCATTAAAACTTAAATTTTTTTGAAAGCTTCAATATCGTGTTTTCTGAAATCAAAAAAAAAATGTTTCATTGGGAATTCGTTTGATTAAAATGTTAATTAAAAAGGGCTGGCTACTAACAATAACTAAGTTGCTGTTTGTCAAGTCGTAGCATTTAATAATGTATGTTTATTAATAAATAGTCATTAAATAAATATAGGTTAAAAAAAATACACTTTTTTAACAAACTAAACTAAAAATATAAATAATTTTTAAATAACAGAATTTTTTACAATAGAAAGTCAATTAATTTGGAAAAAAATTAATTAAAAACTTAAACAAAATTTTAATTATATAAAATGATAATTTGCTATATATTATATTATTATTACGCTTTTTACCTAATTACATTATTTTGTTATTTAACCTATTTTTTTTAAAATTTTTTTAAATTAATTGATATAATTGATTATTATTGGACTTTTATACTAACAAAACTCTTTATTAAAAGATTTTTCTACATTTATCGATTTATATAATTTATTTTTAAATTTTTTAAAATTTTTTATTTTTTTATTTTAGTCTTGACAACATCTGATAATCATAATCAAAAACCTTGATTTTAAGTTTGTCTTATATTTAATATTTCAATTTTTTTTTTATTTTTTTAATAGGTTTTATAATAATTTTAACCCTTTTCAATAAATTTTTTTTTAATTTAAAATTAGTTAAAATATATTTTCAATATTTCTATTATTTTTTTTTTCAAAATCTAAAGTATTTAACTAAAACTTAGAAACGGGCCCTTGTAATACTTTGACTTAATTCAAACAATTTTTTTAAATACGTGAAAAATATTTAAAGTTATTTATGGTACTTTTTAAATTTTTCAATTTTTTTTGCCCTTTTTTCTTATTTCAAAATGGTAAGTTTTTTTAAAATTTCATCTATAAAGAAAAAAATGGTCGTCTTAACGGTATATTTAACTGAAAAAAATCTAAACTGCAGCAGTTAAACACTCTTTAAAAATAACTATGCAGATTATTTTTGACATAGGGTTTACACTCCTTGGCAGAGTTGTATCTGCAAGTCGTATACTTTTGAAGATATTCAAAGTTGCAGTTGTAGATGTTTAAATTCCACATTTAAACAGTAATTCATTTTTCATCAAAAGTTTTTAATAATATTGTTTTGGTTTAAGTGCCAAAATCATTTAATTTTTATATATCTTGATGTGACTTTCTTGTCACTAAACTTCTTTATTACTAATTGATTTCCAGTGTAGTTTAATATGGATTAAAAACTTTTGGAACAAGAAAAATGGTAAATTTAAAAAAATTTCCCCCAGGGGGGGGAAAAATATTGGTATAAAAAATTTTATTATTTTTTTTTTCCAAAAAGAAAATTTGTGTCAAAGTAATAAATTTTTTTTTTTTAAAAATTTTTAAAAATGAAAAGGATTATTTTTATAACCCATTAAAAAAAAAAAAAAAATAAAGAAACTGGTGAAAACCGATTTCGATATCTTAATTAGTTTTATTTATTTCCAAAAAACTCATTACCCCGTATCCTTACCTTTTTTAAGCTGTCAGATAAACAACGCGGCAATCGGATTCCCGGGGGCAAAAAAAATTTTAAAGAAAACAGAGACGTAAAAAAATGACAAGTTGTCAAACCTGAAATTGTATTTATTTTTTTAAATGACAAAATTTATAACTTTGACACAAATCAGTCTCTGGGAAAAAAAAAAAAAAAATTTTTTATACCGTTTTTTTTCAAAAACTCGGGAAAAGCTCAAACGAAACCTAGTTCATTAAAATCGGTTAAGCCGAAAAAAAAGTTATTTTTTTTAAAAAAATGTGTTTTCCCTTTTCCCCCCCCTCCCCATATTTAACAGGTTCCCAAAAACCCCAAAAAGAAAAAAGTTTCCTTATGTTATATAGTTTGTAAGAAAACTATCAACGACATAAGTTAATATGCTTTTTTTTAAAATTATCCGTGTTTTTAATTTTTTTTTTAGTTTTACGCCCTAAGCGGCGGGAATACGAAACTTAAAAAAAATTTTTCCGGGGTTTTTCCCCGAGACCGATTTTTTTAAAAAATATGTTTTCAAAGCTATGCATAAAGGGGGAAAGGATATCCCGGGGACGAATCGGGCACCCGAAACATCCGTTGTTCAAAAAAGGGGTTGACGTTTTTTTAAACCCCCCTGGTACTTGCTGGCCAATAATTTTGGTTTTTTAAAAATTTTATTCCTTTTTTTTTCTTTTTTTCCAGTGGGTTTCTTGATGAACAGTTTTTTTTTTCCCCGACCATTGTATTTCCCCAAAGGGGGGTTTTTCCCCCCGTTTCGTATGTTTGTTTTTTTTTTTTAACTCTAACTTCAGTGGTCTTTTGTTTTCCGATGTATCCTTACCACACCACTCGAACTTGACCAAGAACTCAAAAAACATACGGAACGGGGGCGTCGAAATGGGGTTAACCTTTGATACCCTATCTTAAGAAAAAAAATTTTTAAAAAACCATGGAAATTGTAAACAAGCAAAATTTTTAAAAACCAAATTTGGGGTTTTCCCCGGGGGGTTAAGGAAAAGGGTTTTTTTGGGGGCCGGGTATGTCAATTTTTTAAAAATAGTTTTTAGTTATCACTTAAATTTTTTTGGAGAAAATTTTATGACCGAAACGTTGTGTAACAATCAACAAATAAAGATAATGAAATTCTAAGATTTGGTGTTTTGAAACCATAACATTGTCTAAACTTTTGGAAACGACCAAATTTATTTAGTAGGTTTTTTAAAAAAAGAATAAGTTGTTTGTTGACATCGACTATGTTTTAAAAAAAAAAACCTTGGGAATAATTTAATTTTTTTTAAAAAACAATATATAAATTAAGTGATTTAAAAATTGACATTATTGACCATTAAAATAGTAATAGTGCCAAAAGAGTACAAGTGTAAAAATTTACTATAATATAAAAATTTTTTTTGTAAAATTAAAAAAAATTAATAAGAATTTTACTTTTTTTTTCAGTAACTACTTTTTTTAAAAAAAAATTTTTTGGGGGAAAAAAATTAAAAAACAAAAAAAAAAGTTGTTTTGGTTGAACTGCTATTGCTGTCCTAAGTAAGCCTAAAAATCATATTGTTTAAGATAGTTATATATTTAGATGTTTGATAAAATTTTTATTTATAAAAGAAAAAGCTGGGCAGAAAAAAAAAGGAAAGAAGAAAAAAAATGTCTTTATTATAAATGTTTATTTAACAAATATTGTAGTATTTTTATTAGAAATGTTCTTTAAACCGTAAATTTCTTATTTACATAATTTCGCAAGATATGGCATTATTTTGTTAAAGAGCACAACTTCTTTATTTTAAAAAATGTCTCATATACCGACGTTTCTGATATTAAAATTGACCCAATACATTTATTGCTAGTTAAAGTTAAGTAAGTAGTTTTTAAAACAAACAAGTAAAAAAAAATTTTTTTTTATTAATCAAAAAAAAAAAACTGTTTTTAGATTTTTTTTAACTGTATCATTTGTTAAAGATACGGTCGAGAAGACGAAGAAGTTATGGGCCTCAAGTTCTGCAACGAAGCTGTCATGTGTCTAACACAACTCTATCCACCCCCGCAGGGAATTCCGATCTTTACCACACCACTGCAGGTAAGATATACGAAATATTATTAAAGTATAAAAAACAATAAAAAAATTAATTTTATAGCTTTAAATGATATTGAATTATTTTAAATGTTTGTGTATATTCTGGTAGATAACTTTCTTGAAATATATTTAATGGATTCTTAGGTTTTTCTTATCATCTATTAATAAATATAGAAGTACTAAACTAGGGCCCAGTGTAACAAACTTGCTTGCTTTGTGCAGTATTGCAAGTAGTGTGTTAGATAATATTAAAGGATTTTGGCGTAAGGTAAGCTCATTACGAAATAACGATGGAAAATTGAAATATGAAAATATTTTTAGTATTACAAAATAAATGCTGTGATTGCCCATTTTATACTTTAAATGCAAAATAAGTTTTTCAGCTTTTATTTGCAATAAAAAATAGGGTTTAACTTGGATTAAAAATTAGACCAAATTTAATCCAGATTTAAAAATTTTGAAGTTAATTAAGGACAAAATATTATACAAATATATAATAAATATGACACTAATAAAAAATACAACGGTAATGTAATAATATTATAATTACTGCATTTTATTTAATAAATTGATATTTGTTATTAATTTTAATAAATATTAATTAATAAACCCATAACAGTAAGACTTGTCTATAACGGACACCATAAAATTAAGAATAATTGGCCTTTATGAAAGGGTGGCCATTTTTGTAGTAAAATTTTCACTTTTAAATTGCTTGCTGCCTTAAGTGCTTTTTGTTTAATTAAGGTTCCATATATTAGAACATTTTTGCCTTCTTGGTTTGTAGAACCAATTGTAGACGACTTGATCTACTGCCAATCCTTTCGACTTTTGGAATTTCCTCTTTTGTTCTAAATTAACACCTTCTTCAAACATTTGATTTAGTTTAACCTTATTCCTGATTATATCATTTATTTAGGATTTTCCAACATCAAACTTTTCAGCCGCAATAACATCAATTTTTTCTTTTAGTGACAAACACTTTCGGTTTAGGGACATGATTAAACACTTTTCGATTCCAAACACGATAACTTTATTCTTATCGATTTAAGATACATCTAAAAATTTAATGTGAAGATAATCCCCAAGCCACTAATGCTATTTAAACCTGGCCATAAATATTATTGTTGAGCCCAAAAAATTACCGGCCAATATAAAAAGGTTGATTTACCTGAAATAGTTTATAAAAATTGAAATTTGTCTGGCCGTGGCTGTCTTATAAGGGTTTTTATATACGGAATTTCCTATAAAGCAGATTTTTGTTAGCTTGAAAGTGGCTGATAACACAGGTGGCCGATATAAAAGGGTGTCCGTTAACACGGTACAAGTTTTACTGTACCGGGTGTCCAAATAAGAAAGGACGACGGCTGTATCTCAGAAAATGTTTATCGCACAGCGTTGGGAAAAAATATTTTTTAGTAAAAGTGGTCAAGAGAAATAGCTGGAAATTATTTTCAAGTTTCTGAAATGGCCGCTAGGGGGCGTAACTGCAATCTTAAATCTAAAAAAGTGATGTTTCTGTGAATTTTGCTATATCAACCTAACAAAAAAATACCTGATCTTTAAAGTCCAGAAAAATCTGAACCTTTTTTGTTTGACAATTTTTGCTATATCCTAAAAATAAAGTGGTGGGGGATATTCAAAGGTTTCCGTAAAACCCACCCTGTATCTTCGAAACAGCTGAGCCAATTTTAACAAATCTGGGCTTGTTGAAAAGAGCTATTCTTGGGCTATAAATCTTAAAATATTTGAGGTCTTGTTAGTTTTACATGTCGCCGCTAGAGGGCTTTTTTCGACATTCCGTCAGAAATGGTTAATTTTTTCAAAAAAAATTAATGCATTGGTAATTTTTTTAAGTAGCTAAATATGCTAAACAGCTCATAAAGCCGATCTCGATATCTTGTCCCTTACTTAATATTTAGACCAAAGGACATTTTTTACGTCAATATCTCAAAAACTATGAAAGCTACAAGAAATTTTATAAAACATAAATTGTGTATTTTTACAAAACCTCTTATTTAGGTTAAATAATCTTTTCATCTAAATGCAGTACTTTACGAGTTATAATCAAAAAAGTTAATTTTAGGGGTATACCTTGAAAAAATCCTGAAAATTCGATTTTTTGATTATAACTCGTAAAATATTGCATTTAGAAAAATAGATTATATAACCTAAATTAAAGGGTTTGTAAAAATACATAATTTATGTCCCATAATATTTCTTGTAGATTTTATAGTTTTTGAGATATTGACGTATAAAATTTTCTTTCACCCAAATTTTAGGTAAGGAACAAGTTATCGAGATACGGTTTTTGCGAGCTTGCTTAGGCATTATTTAGCTACTTTTTAATAAAAAAAAATATACCAATGCAGATAATTTTTTTGAGAAAATTAACCATTTCTGTCGGAATATCGTAAAAAGCCCTCTAGGGGACATGTAAACTAAAACTTCAAATATTATAACATTTATAGCCCAAAAAAAGCTCTTGTCAACTAGCCGAAGTTTGTTAAAATCGGTTCAGCTGTTTCGAAGATACAGTGTTTTCGGAAATTGTACCCCACACTTTTATTTTAGAGATATAAAAATGTCAAACAAAGTTTAAATTGTTCGACATTAAAGATCAGGTATTTTTGTTAGGTTAATATAGCAAAATTCACAGAAATCTTTAGATTCAGGTTCAGTTCCCCTAGCGGCGTTTCAGAAAACTGAATGATTTTAGCTATTTCTCTGACCACTTTTATAAAAATATTTTTTTCCAACGCTGTCGATAAATTTTTCTGAGATACAGCGTCCTCTTATATTTGGACACCGGATACATATTTATTTGTATTATCTTGTACTATACGTATTATTGTTCATTATTGATCTTAAACTACCCAAACCCAAAAATTTTAGGATCCTTTGATTGATCCTAGTAAGAAAGTTTAATTGGAGATAAGTCAAAAACAGACAAAAGCTCTAAACATTTAAAACATTTTTTGTTACTTGAGGGCAAACTTTTCTTATAAAAGTATTTATAAAAAATTTAAAATAAAATATAAAAGTTTAAATATCAGATTTTTTTATATTTATGGTAATACAGTTTACAAAAGTAAGTTAATTTTTTTTTATTGTATGAAAGAAATTAAAAATTGTTTTTTATTTGATAATCTCTCCTCACATTCTTTCTTTTTTAACTGTGTAAAAATATGCACTATGTACTTTTTAATTTTATTAAATTTTAATTTTCCAAAATATTTAGGCAATCAATAAATAATTAATAAAATCCAAAACTAAACTCGCTTTTGCAAGTTTTGTGTAAACAAAAAAGTATTGTTTCACTTCTGCAAATATATGATATAATTTAATATTATATGCTTTATTATTTATTTTAATTAAATAGGTAATAAAACAATTTTGTAACAAATATATTTATTACGCCTTTTTATTGATTTTAAAAACATATATCCTACTAATTAGTGTCTACAAAAGAAGCTCTACTTAATTAAAATTGTAACAGGCTAAATTCAATTAAAATATAATTTATGTTGTAAATTAATATTTCCATTTTTATAATAAGTAATTGAACAGTAAAACATACTTTTTAAACTTTAGTTAAAAATGTTTGTAAAAGTTGTGTTAAAGTAAAACTTTTATTGTTTAACACTAATATTATTTTTGACTGCAGATATAGATGTTATACCTATTTAAATAAAAAATTACTGTTAAAACATACCATTATCACAGGTAAGTATCCCCAGGAAATGATAGTGCGCATCAACAGCTGTTTTGATGACGTATTTGAGAGAGTAAACAAAGGAAATTTATAATGGTTCTGCATTGATATTTAGCAGATTTGGTTTTTGTTAAGGTATTATAGTAGCGGATTCACCTTAGATTATTACCTCGGAACCCAGTGACTGTGTATAAAATTTAAAATAAACTATTGAACTAAATACTTAATATCCTCTATAAAAATGTTTACCTCCTAAAAATTGCCGCTTTTTCCCGGGGGTAAATGCCACCCCTTCTCGGGGGTGGAATTTTTTTATCAATAATAAGTACAAAAGTGGATAGATTGACTAATTCTAAGCAACTTTTGTTTCCTAAAGTTTCGAAAGGCATTACTTTACGAGTTATTCGCAATTGAATGTATTTGTCAATTTTTCAACTAAAAAAAACACGTTTTCAGACGGTTTTTCGCAAATAACTCTAAGAAAGCATTTTATCGAAAATATTATTCGTACCAAAAATGTAGCTTATAAAAAAACACCAAGAATAGTGGGCTTTGATGTCCATGGACCCAATACAAACGGAGTTTTAGCCCGTTGAAGGTTGGTTCTTATTCGTCAAATACCAACATTAAAAGTTTTAACGTAATATAACCAAAAAACGGTACATTTTTTGGAAAAAGCTTATAATATCTTTTTTGAAGTACTTAAAAAACCTTTATTTTTGTTTCTTACAAAAGTCTTTAGCACTAAAATTAAGCGTGTTAAAATCACCCCCTAATTACCACCTTAATTGAAAATAATCTTTGTCACTTTACAATTTACTTTATTTTTGTATTTGTAATATGCTCAGGAAGTTTGACCGGTTTAAAGTGCATATATTTGAAAAAAGTTGAGCTTAACGTAAAGAGACATTTTTGTAATTTTGAAAAAAATAGCCTTTTCTTCAAAATATCGCAAAATCTCTTAATGATACGTAAACAAAAACAAAACAATTTTTTTTTTTTTGGTAAAGAAAAACCTACAATTTTGTATTCTACAAAATTTTACGCATCATTAAGGGTTTTTGAGTTATTTTGAAAAAAGGTTATTTTTTTTTAAATTAAAAAAATGTCTCTTTCACTTTAAACTCATTTTTTTTAAATATGCACTTTAAACCAGTCAAACTTTTAATATACAAATACATGAAAAAGTAATTGTAGGATGACAAAGATTATTTTCAATTGGGTGTAATTAGAGATATTTTCACATTTTTTCATCCCAAAAAAAAAAGAGATCAACTTATTTTAGCCATAACTCACCTAATTTTAGCGCTAGAGACATTTTTTAAAAAACAAAAATAAAGGTTTTTCAATACTTTTAAAAAAAGGTTTTCATGAGCTTTCCCGAAAAATCTATTGTTTTTGGTTATATTACGTTGAAACTTTTAATGTTTGCATTTGACGAATACGAACCAACCTTAACGCTATAACTCCTTTATTTGAGTTTATGGAATCATAAACTTTCCTTCTTGTTGTTTTTTAAAAAAAA
>JAHBCN010008125.1:0-19952 GCA_019359885.1 Listronotus oregonensis
ATTTTAATTTAAAGATTTATTACGATCGTCAGTTGTAATGCGATGAAAAGCTTAAAAAATTCTTTCGCATTTTACGTTTAAAACATGCAAACATCAATGTTATGTGGCACACCTCTTGCATTACTTCATGAAACAAGCAAGAAGTTTATTATGAGCTCATAACAAAAAGTTACAAATTTTATGAATTTCATTGTCTAACAGAATTTGCGAAAAAAATTGATCTATGAATAGGATGCCTCATTTTTATATTACTTCTTGATCTTAGGGATCAACTAAGGTGATCCACTTTGACAATACAATATTTTAATTGACCAACATCTACGCTTATGAATGGTACCTTTATTAACGGATAAAATTATTTTTCGGATAATTTCCATAATGACTATTGGTGTGACAATTTTAACCATAAAAATTATCCGTAAAATAAAGTTATCCGTTAATGAAAGTACCAGGCCTTACTAATTAGTTTAAATATTATTTATTTTCAGCCCTTCGTGCTAAACAAGCCGGGCCGCCAATGGATTTTCGGTGGAGACCTGGCGAGGGTAGAAGGCCGAAACGTACGACAATACTGGACCCTCCTGTTTAGCGATTTGTTATTGTTTGCCAAAGCTTCAAGGGATAGAGTTTTATTTATTACGGAAGATCCTCTTCCGTTAGCTCACATAACCGATATGTTTTTTAATGTTAGAAAAAAAGGTAGGTTTAAATCGCAAAAAAAGAGTTTTGATAAAAAACACAGCTGTACAAGAAAGAAAGATGATTTTACTTTGCATGCGATATACGTAAGTATCCCGAAGTATTTTTTTCTTCGGTATACGAATCCGCAACTTCTAAAACACCTATGTTCCGAATCTGCAATAATTTAAAAGAGTTTTAAATATTCTCCATTTTTCGCCATGTTGGTCTTGTCATTATAAATTTTGCAAATCTGACTTCAGATTTGTGATCAGCGACCCCCCGTATACCAAATTTGGCGTTAATCGGTTTATTTTTTGAAAAAAGACGACGTTTTTGAGGTTAGGAAAAAACGCCACATCAATTCTGAGGATGGATTTTTATTTTTTATGGTCTTTTCTTATTAAATATATATTTGGATAAAAAGAAATGAATGTTCTGCTTTTTTTGCTAGTGTTTTTCGTGAATTTTGGGTATTTTAGACCCGTTTTTCGTAGCAAGTGTCTGTGATGTGAGCCAAGTTTCGAAATAGGATTCGTATTTCGAAGAAACTAATACTTCGGGATACATACGTAGGTCGCACCGAAAATGTTTCTAAACTATAAGAAATACAATTTATTTGTGAGGAAAAATTGCTTCATTTTTTTAAAGGTTCTCCTTTTAACTTATTTCATAAATTATTTAATAAAACCACTCAATAAAACATAAAAGCCATTGTTCCTGGGTCATTTCTGAAATAAGGTTTTCAAACGCAGAAACAGCTCTATGTGGATTTAAAAAACGGTGACCACTCAGTTTTGGGCACAAAAGGAAGTCACATGGAGATAGGTCGGGGCTGTAAGGTGGATGTTCCAATAACTTCAACTTCGATTGCTCTAAAAATCGATTTGTTTGCGGCGCCGTATGGGTCGAAGCATTGTCGTGGAGCAAAACTATGTTGTTTTTTGGACGGACTAATAAAACTTTTTCCAGGAGTTGGCGCAAACAAACTGTAGTGTACCAAAGAACATAAACTGTTCGTATCCTCCAATAAAACTGTTGTGATTGGCCTCTTTTAAAAAAAAAAACACGCAATTATATTTTTTCCAATACTGAGTAACTGTCTAACTTAAACTGGATTGGGGTCAGTTGGAAACACCCATTAAGCTGACTGGGGTTTTGATTTAGGCTCAAAGGCATAAATTCATGTTTCGTCACCAGTGATAATGTCGTAAGACAGCATTGTGTATCTAATTAGAACCATTTGACGCGATGTACTTTTTGAGCTTCGGTTAAATTATGAACCAACCGACAACATATCTTTCTAACTTCAATATCTTTTCAATTCATTCGAAACCCCAAAATGCCTTAAAAAATTTGATATGTTTCATGATTGTCTTCTTGTATTATTTGTCGAACGCTGACATCAGAAATTGGCCGACCCTCACGCAATTTGTCACTCAAAAAACCAGTTTTACACACTTCTCAAACTCGGGGCTTTATTACCAAAAGCAGCCCGAAGTCTTTGAGTTGCTTGCTTTGGGCACAGATCAGATAAAATCATAATAAATCATAACGCGAAAATTTTCGCGTGTAAGATACATTTTAACGCTAACAAACAAATTCTATATCTAAATTTACGAAAAAATTAACGATGACAGGTACTGACTTGCAATTCCTTATGTTAATTTTTAAAAGAATGTATTTTTTTTCAGCCTATTTCGTGTTATAGGTGCCTTGAGTATATGTATTGGTTTGCAGAAATTTTTGATGTGACCTAGGATTATTGCATATAAAGCACAGACCAATTTCTATTTTTGTGTGGCTGTATTATTGTAATATTATTTTAATATTATTATAGTAATATTGTAATATTCCTGTAGTATTACTGGAACTTTATTGTAGCATAACTATAATATTATTGTAACATTACTGATATATCATTGTAACGTTAATGTTTATTTATTTGTAATTTTCCTGTGCTGTTGTAGAAACTGAATTTAGAATATGTATAAATTCGGATGCCAAAAAACAAGCCACAAGTCCGACGGTCCATTGTGGGCCGGATCTTTCCAGAACCCCCAAGAAAAACTCCAACAAAAAAACTGTGATCCTGCGCGCGCCTACGACTGAACTTAAGGCCGTGTGGCAAAATTTACTTCAAAGGCAAATGTAAGTTTTTGTTTATTTTTTGTACTATAATTACTTAGAATAGATTTAAATAGAATAGAAAGCACAAAAGGCGATCCTGTTCAAAACTTGTTGTGTTTACTAAGTTTAAAAAAGTTTTATCTTTAAATTACGAATTTTATTCATTTAAATTCTCAAGATTTATCGCGGCAATTTTTTTAGTATGTTTTGCTCGCCTTACAACTTTTTGGAACCATTTTTCACAGTACGTTAGTACTTGAGTTTTAAGCCTTTTTAAATTGTACAAAAATAAAAAAAGACATCCTATTGTTATAGTTAAACTGAGCATACTTGCAATAAAAATATCGCAATGCTTCTTTGCTGGCAACAAAAATTGCCGACTGTAATGGATATTTACGTTATAAGTCCGAAAAATGAACTTTTACAGTATAAGTGAGATGTCTACGGACGAGGCAACGAAGGAGCAAAGTCTGGAATTTGAAAACGAATACTGGAAAGGTTTTTCGGACGAATAAAGTATTATTTTATTTCATCCAGTACTGTCGAAATTTTTGTTTTGAAATAATAACGTTTTTTATTCTGCTTCGTATATCTACAAAGTAATTAAATATCGGGTTGGGAAACGGATTTTAAAATTTTTGTTTACTGGTGGAAACATTGTCAGTACTGACAAAAAATTTAAATTTGACGAAAAGATTGCTTTGATATATCTAGAAAACTTAACTGGCCTGTTTTTATTTAAGTCAAGGTAAAAAGTAAAATCAGTTGACAATAAGTGTTATTTTACAATCATTTTTGGTAAAATTGGCGGAATGGAGGAAGATGGTGGAAATCTGGTTCTTAATGAAATTATGCCAAAATCTAATACGGTTACAAGGCAGGTAGTACCAGTTTTACCGGACTAGTCCGGTAATTTTTTTTTATCTAAAAGTGCTTTTTACAGTACAGTATGAACTAAAAACACTTTTAGGATTTAAATAACCAGGAAGTTTTTATTTTATTAACTGTTGTCAAAGTATGCATATTTTTTCAAATGTTGCAGTTATTTAGTTATTTTAAACAAAAACCAAAAAGTTTTGCACAGAAATGCTGCGCTGTAGCAAAATGAAAATTTTTAAAAACACAGCCTTTACAAATAGAATTTTCTCGTTGTAATTTATAGAGTACAAAAATGTGGTTTAGGTTTAGTCTATAGCAGATTTATAGAGGTCCGTAGAAGTAAAAATTATATAGGAAAATAAAAAAAAAACATTAATAATTTCAGAAAAAGGTATTATAGTTTAAATGGAAATGGTAAAATATATGCCTCCATTATTTTTATTCAAAAGGATATAAAGTTTAATTTAAAGTCTAGAAAAATAAAAAAATAGGTAAATTTTAGGATTTTGCTATGCATTGTATTTTACTTTTTAAAATTTTAAAAGAAGAAAATTTATTATAAATTTTTATTTGGCCTCTCCGGCGCAGTTTATAATATTTTTGGAAACAAATGGGCTCAATAAAAAAGTTTTATGCGTTTTTACCTTAAATATTTATTATAAAGCTTTACAAATTTTTTACTTACCTTTCCTTTTTTAAAAAATATTAATAAATTATTATTTTTTTAATGCATACTTTCAATTTATAAGAGTTTACCAGATTGTGTGTTGTAAAGGGTATTAAACGTATTTGTTTTATTTATTTATTATATAATCAGCCTTATTTATGTGGACATTGGAAATAGCCAATTCCTATTTAGATGTGCCTTGGATGCTCTATTAAATATTGGTCGTTGATTTAGACTGGATGTTTTTCAATATAGGCCTTAATTTTCTGGTTTTCGAACTAGGAAAGTTTAAAAGTTGTATTACTTGCTTTAAAACGCAGTAAAAACTTTGCAGTAGGCCATATCTGTCGTCATGACAGTTTAAGGTGACATGTTTTTTCTTGAAAAATCTGAATAATTTGTATAAAAAAATTGTTTATTCAACAGAAGAAAAACAAGACATTCTTTTCTTATTTATTGAAAATAATTATAACGCTACTGCTACGGTTGCGTATGCAGCTCGACATCTTTATGGAGCCGTTCCTACAAGACACACCGTTAATCTTAAAAGCATTTACACAAAATTTAGAACAACTTAAAATCTCGATAGGAAGAAATCGGTGTATCCAAATGATGAAAATAGG
This sequence comes from Listronotus oregonensis, assembly GCA_019359885.1. Taxonomy (NCBI): domain Eukaryota; kingdom Metazoa; phylum Arthropoda; class Insecta; order Coleoptera; family Curculionidae; genus Listronotus; species Listronotus oregonensis. The sequence goes on from JAHBCN010008125.1 coordinate 4,978, forward strand.
GATTTAAATGTTATCTTACATTTCGTGGAAAACCCCGACAAGTCAGTTAGAACTGCTTGCAAGCTATGCATGGACCACAAAAATATGGGCGCGAGTCAATACGTAAGGTTTTAAAACAAAGTACGTAAGTTTAAACCTTTTAAATACCATAAAGTTCAAAAACTCACACAAGCTCGAAAGGATCAAAGACTAAATTTTTGCAATTTGATGTTAAACTGGTTGAATAATAACAGAGACTTTTTTAAAAATATATTATGGGCCGATGAATCCAGTTTCTCGACAAATGGAATGCCTAACAAACTAAACGTTGGGCATTGGGCGGTGGATAATTCAAATTTTGTGCGAGAAGTGCAATTTCAAGGTCGACAGACTGTCAATGTGTGGTGTGGCATATTGAGAAACCGAATAATAGGACGATATTTTTTTGAAGGTAACTTGTCCGGTAATAGTATATTAATACCAGACTTGGCCTTGCCGATTCTGCGCAATAACAAAATTTATGAAAAATTTAATGTGTTGCCCATTACACACTGATAAATCAATGTGCAGTTAGGCAACACATTATACTATGAAACCGGAATACCTTTTTTAACTACGCACGCGGCGCGTGTGATATCCGCGCAACCATCCACCAACCGTTCGTCGTCGTCTCAAATCGCCGTTGTAATGTGGTTTGTGCCCATTTGCTCGAGTTGTGTACTCGGTTGTTTTTTTGTGATTATATTTTATGTTTAGATTTTTTATGAATAATAAAAACATTTTATTTTAAGATTATGTTATTTTAATTGTGAATACTTTGTGTTTATTGTTTGTTACTTAATATCGTAACAAAATGACTGGAATATGGTTTTGTCTTGCAAATCAAGGGTAACATTTGGCATTTTTGACTCAAGGCGATCTTATATCTAAATTATTTGTTTCTTATGAGATGTAACGTTAGGTAGCCAGTTTACGTAAAATCAATTGTGAATAATAGAGTTTTATTCATAAGATAGCAGTGGGAAAATAAGGCGCGGCTAATTACCACAATGTTTGTGTGAACTGATTATAAACTTTCTAAGGTTTACTATTTAGGTACTTTTATTTCATTTAACAATTTAGTTATGGATATTTTAAAAAATCGTGTTATATTATTTACAAAGATTTTTGGTAAAATATACAAAACTCCCGAAAATATCAACCATTTAAAATAAAGTATTCTTTCCATATTATATACAGATGATATAAAATCCAATATTACATGTAATTTTAAATATTCTACAGTGATATCGTTAATAACCAACAATTTTGTGCAAAAACCTGATGGTTAAATTTTGACATATGGTGATGTTAACTTCGTCTGAGATAGTCTATCCAAAAAATTATAGGCCCTGACCCACTACTCATTGCGCAAACTCCGCATTGCCGACCCCCCGATTCCCGCTGCCCTGCGCGGCTGGGCAATTTTTTTAATTACAGTATTGGGCTTAGGTAACTTGAGTGTGGCATTATTGAGAAACCGAATAATAGGAGTTTTGAAGGTAACTTGTCCGGTAAAGTATATTACGAATTTTTGAGGAACGAGCTTTCAGACGTGCTGGAAAATTTGCCGCTAAGGCATTATCGCAGTTTACTTTTCCAACATGATAGAGCTCCACCACATGTTGTTGGACAAGTAAAAAACTTATTAGATGAAAATTATGATGAATGGATTGGACGGAACGGGACAATTTATTGGCCTATAGTTCGGATCTGACGCCAATTGACAACTTTTTATGAGGATATATAAAAAATTTAATTTACCAACAGGACCTAGGTAATGCTGATGTCATAAAAAATATTATTAGGCATTAAAATAACGTATTAAATAAAACAAATTCTCGCTTCATAGAAAATTCAATAGCACATTTGGAAACTTGTTACCAAGAATGCGTGCGAACCAGGGGGATAACGTAAAGTGTGACATTTAATATGTTATCCTAAATTATTACTGTTTTATTGTTGAAAAAAAATTGATTTTATTACACTAACAGTTATTATTTTAATTATTTAATTTTTAAACATCTTCAGTTCGAAAACTAGTAAATTTAGGCATATAGTGTTTTATATAAAATGCTTAGAATTTTAAGCAAAATTGAAATATCAAGTCAAATACAGGGTCTATTTAAATAATCATAAGTATGGTTTGCCACGTCTTTATGATGCATCCTGTATAATATTCAAAATTATGTTTAAGCTCTCCAAATTAGCCCCCACAACATTCATATAAAACATTTTTTGAGAAACTCCAAACAAAAAAGTCAAGGAAGGCGGTAGTTTTCGAATTGTCACCCGGCATTGGTTGTTAACCAATGCTTAGCAATAAACAACCTTGTGTAATTCAAATTTTATGGCGATCATCAAACTTTTAAATAAAATTAATAACATAGATTTCCCGAAAAATTTTGTTCGATACAATTGGCGTGCCTAAAACACTACTATTTTGCAACATGTCTCAAAAATAGATATTATTATAGTTTTTCAATATTCAATATGTTTAATTTAAATGGGTTGGGTCACCTGAATAAAAAAAAATAACATTAATATTTTACAAGGACCAATATTAAAAAGTTCCTATAACCTAGGGGACACGTAAATAGAGCTGATTGTTTAGTTTTTATACAGGGTATTTTAAACTAATTTTTTTGGAAGAATAAATTATTTTGTTGAAATTCTTAATCTTAATCTAATTCTGGATAAATTTTTATTAGTTTTTTTAATTAGTTAACAAAATTAGTCACAAAGAAAAACCGAATGATTATCCATATACAGGTTTGAACTCTTCTGCACACATTTTTTTTCTACCGAGCATAGATACTTAATTGAACTAGTACTATAGATATAATAGTATTTTTGGTCTGTTATAGAGGTAGTAGATAAACTTAAAAGTGTTTTGGATTAATTAATTGGATACCATTTTTTCATTTGCAACATTAAAGGTTAGCTACAATAACTCTCTGCCGATTTTTTTCCAGTCTTTTAAAATAATTTTAGTGGTTAACCAAAGAGATTCCAGTGAATTTAGGGTAAACAACTAAAAAAAAAATTCTGTTTGAAGGAGTGCGTTGCATATGATGGATTTCACTCTCTATCTTTTACACAATGTTTTTAGAAAAATATGATATAACCGTTAAAAACCATTTTTATCTCTATTATAATTCGTTTTATAAAAACAAAATTATAGTTCATAATTATTTAAATTACCCGATTTTATAATACATAACAGAAATAAACAAAAAGCTATTTTAAATAATAATAAAAATGTAAAATCGATAAATCGAAGATTGAATGTATGTATTCGGGCAAAATATGGACATTTTAAACATTTTTTTGCAAAGATTACTATTGTCTTTAGTTTTAAATGTTACTATTTTCGTAGCAAGCCAATTATAATTTGAATAAATCGAAAGCTAGCAGCAAATCAAAAAAAAAAGTCTCATGTACCAAATGATCAATAATACTAATAGTAAAAAAGTTATGACAAAATAATGGTAAAAAAATTTCCAGAGGCTTTGCAACTGGTTCATAAGTGTAACAAAAGTCTATGTATTTCAAAATAAAAGGGAAAATTTCTATTTCGATTTTTTTTTACACCTCGTTTCGTACCTCTGTCATTAAGTGATGACATGGTATAATTAATAATAATAATTATAATAACAAAAATAATACAGTCCAACTATAGGACATCAAAGAACCTCAAGATGGGAAATAGAGGAGGACCAAGAGGTCAGCTCATTGTTTGAGATGCCCTCGGATAGGTCAACCCCTTGTTTTATCTTTAACAGACACTTTCGGATTGTCATACCAGATAGGGAGGACTGAAAAGAAGGCCCTCTAATCAAAGCCGATCATATCTAGTATTCAGATGGCTCCAAGACCAACAAGGGAGTAGGAGCTGGCATCTATGGAAACAAGTCTAGAGAAAAGATAACCTTAAGTCTTGGTCAGCACGCCACGGTTTTCCAAGCGGAAATCGCAGCAATAATGCATTGTGCCGTGCTGATTAAAGAAAAAGGGACTAAAGGAAAACACATCGTTATTTACTCAGACAGCCAAGCGGCCCTGAAGGCCATCAGTTCTCCAGAAGTTAATTCCAAACTAGTGGGGGACTGTATACAGGCCTTGGAAAAAGTCGGCTTGGCAAACAAACTTACGGTAGCCTGGGTACCAGGCCACAAGGGCCACCCAGGTAACGAAGAGGCCGACGATCTAGCCAAAAGAGGATCAGCCATGGAAGTGATAGAGCCCTGAGCCATTCTGTGAAATCTCAGCAGGCCTCTTTAAAGCATCTATTAAGAGCTGGATAGACAGAGAGTTTCAAAGCTGGTGAGTACAAACACCAGGACAACGACAGGCAAAGCAGTTCATTAAGACCTGCTTGGCCAAGTTTTCCTCGGACCTACTGAGCCACAGCCGTAAGGTCGTAAGGATAACGGTAGGTCATCTAACAGGGCATTGCAAACTCAACAAGCACCTGGAAAGAATAGACCTGGTGGAGGATAGCCTGTGTAGGTTCTGCCAGGAGGCTGAAGAAACAGCCGTACATGTGTGGTGCCACTGCGAAGCACTATGTAGGCTTAGGTTTACTAGGTCTGGTGAGGAAAAGCCAAAACCGGCAAGATATATGAAGTGGCCAGTGTTAAGACTCTGGAGTCTAGTTAAGAAGACGGGCCTGGACAAGGTACTCTAAAGAACGATAGGAGAAACCATAATAAATCTTGTAAGGTTGCAGTGGTTAAGGTCCTTTTTGCCATCTCCTCAAATAATCTAATCTAATCTAATCTTAAAAAAATAATAGTATTATTGGTGAGATAGTTAAATATTCTTCCATGTTATTGCGTAACCATAAGCAACACAACTTTTTTTCATTTTCCGTTTTTTTTTTGTTTCAATATAAAAGTTTTAAAGCAAAAAATATTACAACAGCAGTATAATCCCGTTAAATATCATAAAAACAATAAAGAGATAATTCCATCATCTGCAGCTGCCCTATTGTACCATCAAGGCTTGGTTTCCGGTCACCAAGTCAGTTTGTGCGGAAAATCCGGTTGTTTAGCAAAGAAAACAAACTCGGAATATAAACTTATCCAAAATGAAGGTTCAAAGTAGGCATTTTACTTTAATAATTTTTAAAGAAAAAGCAGTTTTATTTGACCTTTATTTTAAAAATACCGAAAAAATCCTTCTTATTTTTAAATGTGATGACACTAATTTTAAAAAATAAAAGTTATAAGCTTTCCATAAAAATTCCAAAACACCTTCTAGTTAAATCAATATAGATTATTGCGTCTGCGCACGCAGCTTTCAACTAAATTCAGGCATGGACAGCAGCTCCCTTAGCTCTCCCATGGAGTCACCAGAAGTACCCATAACTTCCTCCGTGGGCACCTTGCAATCAGTAGAAACCTGCTCGCTACGTCGTCAGGTGCGTCTACTACATGGCAACGTCGCCTTTTTTGATACCGCGTCACCACTGTTAGCTCGACAAAACACACCACCCGACAGTCCAGACTTAAGTCCCAAGCCTAAGACACTGACTAGATCCTGTAGGGTCCGTATCTCCTCTGACGAACAAGACGATATATTTGACGTGCCTTTGGAAAGTTTTGAAAATAGTCCTAACCTGAATAGCAACTCTAAGGTGTTTTTTAAAGAGGAAATAAACGCGTTGTCGTCGACGAAAACTCCGGACACGCCCAGTGCTAACATATCATTACAAAATTTCTCTGAAGAATACAGTTCCGAGTTGTCGCCTAGAATATCTAACTCAACAACTCATTTTTCTTCACTAAAGTATTCCTACAGTCACTCTACGAGATTCCGCTCTTCAACAAAAAGTTCTGAGACCCCCAGCACTCTAGATTCATCTTCTTTTTATAACAGGAGTCCTAGTGATGATGTTTTTACCTCTTTGGAGGAACCTCAAAAATTCAGTATCGGTGAAGCTCCTAGTCCCAGTGCTATACTTACTCCTAGTACAGAGGTATCTGATGAGTCAGATACCAGTGAATACAGGGTATTTGACTTAAGAGATGATATTTGGGATATAAGTCAGTTTGACTATGACTTGAGTAGTCTAAACATTGATGGTATGTCACAAAATAGCAGTAAGACTGCACATACCGATGAGTTTTAGGGTTTTTTGAAAATATTTACTGAATTTTATGGGGTTTTGGCCTATTTACTTCTAATAAAAGTTCCAAGAAAAATCAAAGGATACAGCGAAAACAATATTTTTTAGAATTGAAAATTTTCGTGTGCCAAATGTTTTGTTATGTGGAAATAAGTATTTACCAAAAACTTTGACATTTTTGGTAAGGAATTACACAAATGTTTTACCATTTTTCATATTGTGTTCTTTTTCAAATGTTGTGTAATTAAAAGTACTTCCTATCGATTCTTGACCTATTTTTTGCAGGCAACCCAATACCACCAGGTTTGCAATTAAATTATTTTTATTTTAATATAAAGTTTATTTAATATGCAGATTGGGGCAACAATATCCACCTGTTCATACCTAACATTTCAATTTTTATAACCAGAAAAAGTTAGGCACCCCAACGTTTTCCTGTTCTTTAGGCTTTATTCTTTTGAATGGTATTAATATTTTTTAATAAGAAGATGTAACTATGGTCACTAAAATTTACCGCAGCCATAAACATAATTTTGTAGGCCAGCCAATGGCGATACTTTTATTAACATAATACACTAGGTGATATAGAAACCCGGACACCCAGTTAAAATGAGTTGTTTTCAATACCTTTTGGTTTACAAGTTATTCATTACAAAAACAACACTTGATAAAATTTTTAACCTTATCACTTTCGCATTTTTTAATCTGGAATTTTTTTTTTTCAATATGTGATTGCTGATAAATGAAATATTAAAGACTAGTATGATCAGGATTGTCAATGATCGTGTTAGAAAACGTTGTTTGTAAGTGTTAATAATGCCCTGAGTGAGAAGAAATGCAAATTATCGCCAATTAAGCGAGTTTAAACAAAGACGAAGTTGGATTAATGGAGGTTGGACTTTCATAGGGGGATATTGGTGCTAGACTGCAAAGAAGTTTAGAAAATGTGGTAAGATGTTGTCAGACATGGCTTCAAGAAGGACAAACACAACGATTCAGGCGCACAGGACGAGGTTGCAGAACAACACCTTTTCAAGACCACCGCCTTAGATTGCTAGCTTTACGAGATCGTTTCTTCACAACCAGGGCAATTGCAAACCAGTGGTTTACAGAACATGGAAGGTGACTTGGAATGCAAACAGTTTATTGTCGCTCTTTTTGTATTCCGTCCCCACTGGGTCTTACCTTTAACTCAAGAGCATCGAAACAATCGACTTCAGTGGAGTAGAGAACGACTAGAGTGGGACCAGGAATAAAACACAGTGATCTTTAGTGACAAATCCCGATTTTGTTTAGCCAAGCACGATGGTCGGGCACGAGTTGAAGGCAATGTGGAGAACGCCGTGATCCCCAATTTTTGTTGAGAGGCATGTTCATCGTACTGTTGGGATTATGGTGTGGGGTGCCATTGCTTACTGCTCTGGGTCTCCTTTAGTGTTCATTCGAGGCATCATGACCGCTCAGCATTACATTGAAGAAATAGTGAAACCACATTCAATTCCATATCTTAGGACCACATGGCGCAAGAGTAACGTTGGACTACTTTGAACATTCCAAAATTAATTTGCTGCCATGGCCACCACGGTCCCCCGATTGTCACCCATTGAACACGTGTGGGACATGATCGGTAGAAGACAAACAATTTACAACAGCCACCTCAAACTCTAATTGCGTTTCGACACGAGGTTGAGGTGGACTGGAATGAGATACCCCAGAAAGATATTAATAATGTAATTAGAAGTAAGCCTGGACGCATTATTGAATATATAAGACACCATGGCGCATCAACACAATATTAAATAAATCGAATAATAAACTTAGTCTTTCTTTAAGAAATTGGATTTAAATTGTAATTAGTTTCTTACTACGATCATCCTGATATGTGTGTATAATATTACTGAAATAAAACAATTTTACTGGGTGTTCGGGTTTCTATGTCACTTAGTAGGTATCTATTTGATTAAAAATAGTTTTTATTCGGTTGGCAAATGGATGAGGGTTGCCTCTAATTCTAATCCCGTACGAATACTTTTTAACATCTTTTCAACTTCCAATACTATTTTTTAGTGGCTGTTACTTTCTTATAGTTACTGTAACATTTTTCCAGTTACTGTAACTTTTTATTTAGTTGCTATTACTTTTTTTCACTTACTGTTACTTTTTTCCAATTGTTATTTCCACATCGGGCATGTTTGACTATATCATACGATTTCCGACAACTGACGACTACAATTTGTACACTTTTTATGACATTCATATTTTTTCACATAAAAATAAAATTGACTGCCCCTAAACATAAAATAACAAATCTTCCAACCTATATGAAATTTATTAAAAGAATGTTTATAATTTATGAATTATGTAGTCTATTAGATTTGTTTTTATTATAGATACTATTCTATTGTTGTTACTGAAGAGACTGTACTATATTTGCAAATAAACGCTTTATGTTTTTAAGATTGCTTTTTAATAACCTTTATGTTTTGTTTAGAATGTGATACTGCTACCAAGAAAGATAAGCTCACGGATTTTGTTCTATTCATATTGTCTTCTCTTGCTCAGTTTATACATATATCCAAAATTTAATTTAATAGATAATAAGATGGTAGCAGGACAGGTCACATGATTTGGTCTCTTATGCTATTTTAAGAGTGGAAATTTAACCTTTGGTTAAAAAAAAAATGGGATATTTGACCGCCGCTCGCATGCATTCCATAATGGAAATCGCCTTTCCATTTGTTAAAAATTTGAGTGTTTTTTGGTGATATTATACCGCATGCTTTTTAAACATAAGGTATATTGAACTGATTAAAGGACTAGTATGAAATGGTATGCATCCAGTAATTGCACAAAGGGTCAAAAGGTTCGCTTAAAAATAAAAAAAAAAACAGTGAATTAAATGATTCGGAATTGCATGCTTGTAAATAGAATTGAAGTTTTGTCAAAATAATAGTCTGCGAAAATTGGCATGCGCCGTCCGTAAAAGGTTACTTAAGAATTTGTTACTTATTAATGATGAATTTTTGGGTTATCCGTGTTAGCATCATTTAGAGTTATTTCATTGTTCACAATAAAAAAGTCACCACCAAGCTCAATTACATCTTGATTTTGGTTTATAGCTAAAATTTCCATGTCAGATACTCAAGACAATTCAGCAATCCCTTTGATTTGATAAGGCAGGAAAATCATTGGTATATCACAATTGATATTTTCATTGATTCCATTATGGGTGGCTGGTCCAACATAAAAATTATTAGTAAAATTTTGATGTCTTATAGCTAAGTCGGGACTCGGGACCGTAATCTTGGGAGCGTATGCGGATCGGGATTCACATACGGTCTGGCCAGTCCCTACAAAACCACTGCGATGACATCATTCGGGTCTGAACATAGATCCCTAGTCGGGACTCTAGGCACAGCGTTAAAATAAAATGAGATAGCGTGCTGATAGTTGTTTTATACCCAGTTCTGTTTTTTATTTAGTAAATATTAAATAGTATAGCAAGTCGGTGGCAGTGGCGACGCTAGGTGAGTGGGGTGAGGCTGAGTCGGAGTTGTTTGACTTTATGTTTAATTTTCCAAAAATGTGAAACTAGTGAATATTGAAATCATTCACTAGTGAATCATGCATAATAACAGAGAAGTTATGGATATAAAAACTATTTTCTTAAACCCTTACCACGTTAATATTAATGCCAATACTTACAATAAAATTAAATTAATTTATAAACTCAGCCCAATAAAGATTTTACAAAAAAAGTACATAGATTCATCGCAGTTGTAATCTTATTTTATTTAATATGTATTTGTAAAAGAGGTGGATTTATTTTTCATGGTTGCAGTATCATGTGATTAAAATAGTATTTTTTACCAAAGTAGGTACTAGAGATAGTTATAGGTTAACACAACCGCTTTAGCACGTTTATTAAGTTTAATTTAATATCCAGATCATAAAAAACTTAATATACTGCTACACAGACTCAAGCACAGCTTCTTCAAAATCAAGCAATGAAGAAATATATAGGGTATCAATACTTTGCGTTTCTGTTCCATTTTCTGGGTCTTAAGGACTCTATGGATTAGAAATAGCAAACCCTTATTGATCTTTGTACCAAAAAAAGTTAATGACGTTTCCTCAAATAATCAAGGGATAGCTTTCTGTTGGTTCGCCATTCAAGCTATGATTTGAAGATTGAACAGCGCAACTTTTTTCTTTAATTTTTACAAAGATACAGTTTTGTTTTTCATTTTCACTTCAAATTTTCTTGGAAGTAAAACCCATATGAATATGGAAAGATGTATTCACTACTTAGAATATAACGAAGAGCTGTACTCAAATTCTAACTTCATGGCTTCGATCATTGAAGAAGTTTGTGATTCAGGTATAGAAAAATGGAATAGTCCATCTGTATTATTAGTAAAAAGTATTATTAAATATAAAAATAGAAATCATTGAAATATCTTCCTTTGCAAAATTGGGACATAACGCCTTGCTCTATATCTGCTTAAAGATTATCAGGGTAAGTATGTACATAAGAAAACTGTGACAATTCCATTTCGAATACCTTAACCAACAAATACGAGGGGGTTTAAATATAAACCCGAATTGGGCTGTAATTTTTTAATTTACTCTTTAAGTGTATGTACTTTTAACATGGTTATAGGAGTTGAATGTCAGTTATATATAATATTTTGGTTGGGAGTGACGCCAGTAATACACTAACTCGGCATCATCATCCTCTTAAAATTTGGAATTACCCAATGCCTCTTTCAGCTATTCAAAGAGATAAAAATTACATGATATTAAATTCAGACTATAAGAAAAATGTAAAAGAAACTGCCAATGCATTTTTTTCAAGGACATTTGTAGTCAATTGAGCAGTATGAGATCGAACGTTATCTTGCAGCAGAATGGCACTCTTAAAAAAGGGTTTTTCCTTTTTGAATAAAATGCAGCAATAACCTTTTAGTAAGAAAGGTGGAATAATATGAGGCGTATGTCGTTCTCTTAAAAAATCGGCCAGAAGAACACGCTCGCTGTCTCAAAAGACAGTGGCCATTAATTAACAGTCAGGTTCCGTCGGAGGTAAGTAAGGAACTTAAAAATGCATTACTTTTATCTTGGTATCAGAAAAGCTCAATAAAGATTTCAATACGTTGCTGTTTGTGTTTCTAAAACAGCAATGTGGGTACCTATCTTGCGCAAATTTCTTGGTAATTCAGATTGAAATAAATGATTTCTTTAAAGCTGCCAATAATAATTTGTAAAATTTGTGACATTTTAAGATTACATTTTTTTTCTATTGGCAAGAATATGGTCAATGTTGGTTTGTGTTGTAGAATCTTTCAAACGTCTTGCATGCTGCAAATTTTCGACTGCTGTACCGCCCTCCTGAACTTCTTATCCCAATTAAATACTGTGTTCTTAATAGAATATATTTCCAGGATTGTGCATAAATATCACCGGGTTTTGCACCTCAATTCACAAGAAAACTAACACTATTAAGTGTTGTACAATGGAAACATGAACCGCTCCTTCATTGTGGCAATAACTAAATAAAAACAACCAATGTGACTTTGACATTATGCACGCTTTCTGAAAAATCCATTGCAAGAATCTTAGAATAGCATTGCGACCAGGGTCATTGGGTTGGTTTTTAGCACAAAATATTCTGGCTTATATTTAAACTCCCCTCACAACACTAAGACCCATCAACCACGGTTTAAAATGTCTATGAATTAGTTGACTCACTTAAGGAAATTCGTCATGTCTTTGATCTGCTGACCATTGGTGAATTTGTAGATCAAATTAGTGCTCAAAATGCTTTACCTAAATGAGCAAACTAAGTCATAAATATTAAAACATTGCATCCGCTCACCAATCATCATCAAGGACTAAAATGCGCTTTTAATAGACGCCATTTTTTAGCCCCAAAATCTAGCCAATGATCATCATCACCAAAATAGCAACGGTAGGCTTTCCGATTTCGATGTAAAAAAACAAATCGAAACACTTATAGAACACAAGTGCAAGATTATGGGAAAAACTGGATTCAATGGAAAATGTAACGCTATCCATTTGGAGCAATGGATGAAGGGACAATTAGACAGTGACGTCCCTGAAAGTCCTGTGGTTGAGCAGATCGCTGAAGAGTGGACTGAGGAGATGCTGAGGAAGAGAAGTGAGGAACTACAATTGATTGATTCAAAAGGTAATGAGGCACAGCTTTTAAAGTAAGTTTTTTTTTATTAGCTTATTTAACACATTTGTTTTAGGTAATATAACAGCTTCAAGCGAATCAAGAAGAACCGAAAGTAGATGCGAAGAAATAGTGATAAGCGATCAAGAAGAGCAAAGTCCGTCCAAAAGTACTACTACCGAAAGTCAGGTAAGATACAAGGTGTTCGGAAAATCCGTGTACCGAATTATATGACATTAAAATTGGTCGACTTAAGCCAAAGTTTTTTCGTTTGATAAGAAAAACACAATTTTATGGTTTAAAATCAATTTTATTATTAAATATAATTCCACTAATCCTACAATATTTTTTTTATCTAATTTTGAATATGATTCTTTTTAATTCAAGTTTAAAATATAAAAACACTTTTCAAAACTTATTGACGTTGTCAAATATTTTACTTTTCATCACCAGTCGCAAAAAATTTTACTTTTTGTAACTAGTTATGAAAACTTAGGTATTTGATAACGTCAATGAGTTTTGAAAAGTGTCACTTTAAATGTCAAAATTAGAAAAAATATATTTTGATAAATATAAATTAATTAATGATTTATAGAAATTTTAAGTCCGGCACTGATCCTCTATTTTAAATACGCATGCTGGATAACCTTATCGTTTGTTTAGTGCGCGCTAGCGTAAACTTGTCATAAATGCGATTAGCGATTACATATCTAAAGTTAGGTTATCTATGTTGTGCTGTAACTTAAAAAACTGACCGATTAGGCTGAAATTTTCAGGGATTTCTCTTTATAGTACTATCGGAAGGATGTATCCAATAGTTTAAATATATCGGATTAATAAATCATTTTTTGGGGCCAAAACTGTCAAAAATATGGTTAAAAATTTGGAGCTTCGATTAAACAGCCGATATAAATTTAAATTTTAAATTTTTTTATTATTCTATAGGTTTATCCTTTCCTTTAACATATCAGTAATCAAAAAAAATCCCTTTTTATTGCAAATAAATAGAAAAATATTGACAGCTACATCAGTTTTCGATGCCTCGGAGCAGACGCTTGAAGAAATGTTCTGCAGGGCCGCCATTTTGTAAAAAAATCACATGTTTTTTTACACCTTAACAATGTAACAGAAAGATATCAAAGTTAATAAATATTCCAATTATTTTATTACCCTAAAAAAAATATGAAAATTAATTGATTTTACCCTGTCTTAGGGTATGTCTCCCCTTAAGGAAACTTTCACTTTTTGCACTTTGTATATAATTAATTATTTTCTAGGTTACTGTACGTTCAAGTCCAATAGTGCCCGAAGCCGTCCAGGTATGCCGTCAGTGCCATAAAAACTGCCTTTCAAATGTGCTCGCAAACAACAAACTAAATAACCAAGTTGACCATCTCAAAGACTGTAATAGCAACCAGAGAAATAACAACAACCAGTCGTACACTCAAGAAGATTCCGAAAGAACCGATAACGAAAGAAAACTGGATGAGGAGGCGGAGGATTGGCAGCCCTTGCTTTTGTTAGGTTTGTATCAGGGGCGGCTCGTGGTTTTTCATATAAGGAGGGCTCAGCATACAAAAGAAAAAAATATTGTCCCATTTTCGACACTTTTATAGGGTATCTCTGTAACAGTGATCGGCAGTATCGATTTTTTCGTTAACGATTTTGATATTATTACTATTTTTTTTTAGATTAGTAATAAGTAAAAAAATATTATTATTTTTTTTGAAAAAATTGGTAATTAGCGGAAAAATCTTACTATTTTTTTTTTGAAAAATCAGTAATTAGCAAAAAATATACTCCTTTTTTTTTAATTAGTAGTTAGCGAAAAAATATTACTATTTTTTTAATAAATTAGTATTAAGCGAAAATATATTACTAATTTTTTTAAAAAAATGAGTAAATTTTACTAATTTTTATAAAAAATGACAAATAATATTACTTTAGTTGGTTTCCCGACAAAATAAAATCCATTTCGGTCTGTTAATCCACAAGAAATGATAAACTGTTTTACGTTAGGTGACTTTATTAGGCCTGCCATTCTTCCTTAACCTATTATAGTAATTAGAATATATTAAAAGCCGTGATCGGCAGCATCGATTTTTTCGTTAACAATTTTAACATTATTACAAATTTTTTTGAAAAATTAGTAATTAATGAAAAAATATTAATAATTTTTAAAGAAGTTAGTAATTAGCGAAAAATATTACTATATTTTTTTTAAAGTTAGTAATACGCAAAAAATATTAATAATTTTTTTAAAAAAATTCGTATTTAGCGAAAATATATTACTAATTTTTTTGTTTTATAAAAAAATTGTATTAAGCAAAAATATATTACTCATTTTTTTTTAAATTAGTAAATTTAACTTTTTTTTGAAAAATGACAAATATTATTAGTATGGTTGGTTTCCTGACAAAATAAAATCCATTTTGATTTGTAGATCCATTATGTCTACAAGCAATGGTTAACTGTTTTACCTTACGTGCCTTCATTATGCCTGCCGTTCTTCCTTAACTTATCCTAGTATTTAGAATATGTTGACAGCAGTGATCGGCAGTATCGATTTTTTCGTTAAAGATTTTGATAATTTTACTATTTTTTTTATTAGTAATTAGTAAAAAA
>JAHBCN010008125.1:21179-40206 GCA_019359885.1 Listronotus oregonensis
GTACATTATTGCTGAATATTTCACTCATGTATAAATTTTCCCATAAGAGACGTTAAAAATCAAAAAACTTCAGCGGAAATTTCACGTTGCCTAGACAACGTGGTAATTTCACTTACAAACAAACACAGAACAATCGAACCTGTGTGAAAATTTTTTCGAGGTCACAAATAGGTTGAAAATTATCCCTAGTCAAATAACAATCAAAATTAACATAGTTAGCCATGACTGATAACAACAACCCTGGTGTCAGCTTTCATGATCTTGTCATTTGGTCAATAGCAATTATAGCTATTCAGAGCCGCTTTATCTATTAATGCAGAGTTGGGATAAATTGATCCTGGGTTAAGAGATTTCAACCAATCCGGTACTATCAGATAGACAAATAATTCGTGGAAGTGTCGTTACCCGTTGTCAAATTAACCTAACCCTGCTATAATAAATCAGTCCTTAGAGCCACGTTTACGATGTCATGTCAATCCATAGGTTAACCAAGGTTTCAGTCAGAATTATACCCATTTGTAGTTACGTCATTGGGGTAAGAAAAACGATAGGCGTAAATAAATAATTAAATATTTTTGTCAGTCAGTATTAGGTTGTTGTTTATACGTTTAAAATTTACTAAATAATGATTTAGCAGTATATTATAATTTTTACATTCGTCCATACACTTTGAATCTCAAAAAATAAAAATAATCTTAAAGTACTTATTTATTAACAAACTTTATAACAATTGATAATTAATATGATTAATCCCGGATAATAAACAAACGCCGCAGCTAATTTTAAAAATATTGGCTTTTTTTCAACTAGAAAAGTAACAAGTTTGAAACAGAATCGCACTTCAAATTGAAAATGTAATACAACGAGCAGTAGATGTACTGAGCTTACAAAAATTGTGAATAATAGGAAGAATGGTTAAAACTATTTTAACTTTCAGGAAAAAATTAAAATACTGACAATTTAATTTAGTTGTTTATGAAAAAAATACTATCTGAATGAATATGTTAACACATTAAAATGTAAATACCAATCCAAAAAATGAAAAATACAAACTTAAAAAAAATCAACATATTCATCATAAAAGAAAATTTGCCAGAACACCAAAGATTAATCAGTTTCCTTAGTATTGTCAGAGTTAGAACTAAAGTCAGAGATATTGCCTTCGTCGTTGTCGTTTTCGTCAGTCGTAATTACAAGTGGCGGAATATCAGACGCATCACACATTCGTATTGCCTCCCAAACTGCTTGAGTTAGCTTTTCTGTATGATTAACATATTTTTGCCATTGATCTACAGATCTTCGTTTATTACCCTTTTCCATGTAGTCAGACCTTCTAAAGGCGACCCCTTAAGATTGGAAATATATTGATCGTATTTTTGTTTACATTCCGACCATACCATTTCAATTGTATTAAATGGTATAGTGGCAGATGCAAAATGTTGTGTCCTAAAGGTTTTTTTTCTATAATTTGATTTTTTCCACCTGAAACCTATACTCTTAAAATATTCAAGTTCTTACCTAAACTTTTTTTTTATTCTTGCCAATGTTATATATTCTTTTCTGACGTACATAGAATAAATTTTGTCCCGAATTCTTTTTTTCAAATATGTTGTAATTTTGGTTTTTGCGGTCTTTTGCTTGGAAAACATACTAAAAGCATAATTCTGGTCAGATTTTATCCAATTCTTCTTTATATTGTGATCGCTGTTGGGCTCAATTTTGTGGCATCTGCGGCTCGCTGTATAACATTCTCAATTTGAAGTGCAATTCCGTTTTAGACTTGTTTCCTTTCGAGTTAAAAAAGCCAAGATATTTAAAATTACCAGCTGCGATTGTTTATTATACCTATTACATCTTGTTCTCGGTATTATTTAAAACTTTTCGAAATAACTTTTGACAATAAGTTGACACACCAATGTTTTTGACTGATAGTGACGGATACTGTAAACTGTAACCAAAAATATATAATAAATAATCATCGAACACCATTCTTTTTCAAAAGTTTGTTGTCACCGCTCTTTGGAATATACTAAACAAAGAAAAACAATAATGACGTTATTACAAATTATATAATTATTGTATAATTTCAACTTTATCTACCGCTTCAGAAAATACGCCTACAATAATATTTGTATAATATTATTAAAGTTATTTTCGTCACGGCTTCCTTAAATATCAGATTTAATTATCTAGGTTTAGTTTTATTACTATTTTAAGTGTTTTTTTTTTAAGTAATATTTTAAGAAGAAAGATTTCAGGGTTTGATCATCGCAGTTTTCATAAATTTTATGGTAATATCAAATAAGTAATTAATAATATATTAATAACTAAAAACAATTACCGCAACTAGGTTTAAACCATAGATTGACACGACATTTTAAAGGTGGCTATTAACGAACAAGGATGAGCCTAGCGAGCATGTAAAGGGTTGAGATCGTTAATCGTCAATTATTGAAATGTGGTTAAGGAAGCAGTTTACCACTTAACTACTAATAACACTACAACACAAAGGAGAACATCCGAAAATAGTTTGGTATACTAATTTATTTACAACCATAAATGTAATATTGACATTACTAACTCTAATGGAGGTTTAAAAGTATCACATTACTTAGATCTACTTCCAGAGATAGAGAGCTTTTTTCGCTCTGGCATGTCACTAAAATATGCCATCAAGACTGTCTCTGACCTAATATTCCTAGCATTTTTTCCTAAAAACCAGTTTTCGTATACCTTAAATGCTTATTCATACCGTCCCCTACTTTTCTCCGGAAGTCAACTTGCCTTTGCTTTTTGTGCAGCTTCTTTTAGCTCTGGTGGGGTACCATTGTTAGAATAATCTTTATTATCACTATCCGACAACATTTCAGCTTTTTTTTACACATATTTAAAAGATCGGACGAAAAATTCCAAATTGTTTAAGGTATGCGTCGTTGCTATAGCCTTACAAGGAAGTTTAAAGGTGTATGGAAGCCCAATGCTATGGCCCATTCGATCAAAAAATGTCCAGCCCAGTATGAAAATAACTGTTAGAGTTGGCCCCGCCGATTCTGCGCAATAACAAAATTCCACGAAATAATTTAATGTGTTGCCTACTTACACACTGATAAATCAGTGTGAAGTTAGCCAACACATTATAATTTTATGAGAGCAGGAGTACCGTTTTTTGGATTTATCAAAACCTTCTTATTTTAGTGATTAGTGTTTATTAAATTGTGACTATAATTTTGTGTTTATTTTTGGTACTTATAATATCGTAACAAAATGACTAGAGGTTGTATGGTTTTGTCTTGCAAATTCAAGGGTAACATACCCGTCTTTTTAACTTTAGGTAAGTATTTTTTATATTTAAATTAGGTGCTTCTTATAAGACGTAACGTTAGGTAACCGAATAAATAATAATATATCAATTATGAATAATAGAAAATGAAAATTTCATAGGAAATATTAGTGAGAAAAGTAAGGCAATCTTAACTATCTTTTAGATGATTTCCACAATGTTTATGTATTTCTGTGGATTATTAAAAAGAAATAAGGTTTACATTTAGGTACTTTTATTTCATTTAATAATTTAGTACACTCTTTTAAAGGATCAAAATTATTGATTACTGGGCAGACCAGGCAAATTTTAATATATACAGGTCCCTCTTATTGAATGAAAGGAAGTACAATTTTGGTACGGTTTTTTGGGGCGCTGATTACAAATCTAAAAAAAAATTCGGCAATGTTCGAGATATTCATCATCAAAATTGAAAATCAAACTAAACTTATTTACATTATTCCTCCTTTTTTTGCACAAAATTCTTGATTTTTACAATAAATTGGCACACAATATTTCACAAACACCTTTTAAAAACTTTTTTTTATGTTTATTTTACACCTTTTTTACACTTTTATTTTTAAGCAAATATGGCTGCTGCCTTTGAACTTAAAAGTTCGCAATTTAATGGAAAAAAGATGTAAAATAAATAAAAATACAAGGTTTTAAAAGGTGTTTATAAAATATCGTGCGCCACTTTAGTGTAAAAATCAAGAATTGTGTACAAAAAGAAGGAAGAATATAGTGAAAATGAGGTTAGTTTAATTTTCAACTTTGATGATGAAGATCTCGGAAACGAAACGTTGCCGAAAAGATATTTTTCAGATTTGTAATCAGCGCCCCAAAAAACCCCTGTATACCAAATTTGATCAAAATCGGAGAGGAGGCAACTTTCGAGACAATACCATTTGTTTCAAAATAAATTAGATTTTTGGTTTCTTAATCTTACATTATCAACTTTTTAAGCTCTACATACTGTACACACATAATATTTAACGGATACTGTTACAATGGATACTCAGGTACCAAAGGTTACTAAACATTTTTAACCACTGTTATTCTGTCTCATGAATGTTTGTTATTAGTGAAAAGTATATGCCTAAAAAGCAGTTATCAAAATTTTCACTTTTTAATGTACAACCAGAATCTTAGTATTAGATTAAACTCATTTACACTATCTTGCCCTTCTTTTATCACAAAATTGGTGATAAGTACATAATACTATCATACAATGTTTGAAATTTATTTTAAAAAATCGTGTTTTTATTTATTTACAAAGATTTTTGGTAAAAATACAAAACTTCCAAAAATATCGACCATTTAAATGGAAGGCAGTAAAGTGGCGCCATCGATTCTTTCCATATTATATCAGATGATATAAAATCTAATATTACACAATAATTTTAAATATTCTATAGTAGTATCCTTTAATAACCAACAATTTTGTGCAAAAAAAAAGTGAATGTTGGAATTTGACATTTGATGATGTCAATTTTATAGATATGAACAAAGAATTATGGAAATCCGGCCCTAACCTACTATTAATTGCGCAAATTCCGCGGGGCCAACCCCCCTATTCCCGCTGCCCTGCACGCCTGGACAATTTTGTTCTACAGTATTGGGCTTCCATACACCTTTAAACTTCCTTGTAGCCTTATCACCAGTTCATGTTTATATGGCGCAACCAGCACATTTTTAAATGGTGTCAAAACAGTAAATGACATATTTTGACATTTTTACTACATTTGAAAAAATGAAATATCTAATTTTATAATAAACGTGTGGTTCGCGGATAAAATATCAATGTTCCTGATTGGCTAGATTAAGTAGGCACAACATTTTTAATATTTTTTAACTCTATTATCTACTTAATATATGTTTTGTTAAACGAAAATTAAAATTAGGGCTCTTGCCTTGTCTAGGTATCTAAAGTCACCAGAGAACCACATCAACGGTGAAGAAGCTCAAGAAGAAGAAACGTCCGGAGCGACTTCAGGGGAAGAAGTGTGGGGTACTCCGACGAGCGGAGGGGATCCTGACGACCCCTTAAACTCCCCAAATTCCCCGAATTTTGAAGAAAAGTTATCGGTTAGAGACTTAAGACAATTTTTTGAAAGACTTGTGCATGGCAGTAATGAACCAAATTAAAGTAGAGCATGATTATTAGTGCACTTTGGAAGATGATTAAATAAATTTAGATTTAAAGTTTAAAACTGTAGGGGCTCATGATTAGGGCTAAAAAAATTATCAAATATTAAAGATTAATATTTATTGATTTATCGATATTGTCACTTAATCGATAAATCCAAACAACAATATTGAATATCGTCAAATGGTCCTAAGACATCTTTTATTGTGTAATATTTTAGCATTATAGATAAGGATAATAAAGCGTATTATGATTTAATTATCATAGCATGTGTTTTATTAAAAAAACAAACAGTAGTAGTTTCATTTAATTATTTAGTTTCAAAATGTCTCCGCTTTGCATCTGCTTCCTAAATGGACCAAACACAAATTTACCACACAAATATTTTAACAGTCCACCAACGGATCATATTCCTCGGACAATCTGGACGACACCGAAATTATGATGGACGAATTATTAATGGCTCCTCCTATAACTGGAGCAATATTGAGAGGCCTTCTTCCTAGAAGAACTCTGGAGCCTCTCATTGAAGAAGACTTTTCTGAAACGACATCTTCTTCTACAACATCTGAACCAACTTCACCTCCGTCAGGATCCTCAGAACAGGTAAGTATTATAATATAGCTGCTGTCGTATAGTATACTGAAAAATACTTTTTTTCTACCCATAAAAAATTTAAAAAATGATCGGTATACAGGGAAAAGCAAACAGTGTATTTTTTTTAATGGGCCACTCTATATATAAATATATTTTTCGATTCCTCGTAAAATTCTAAGCATAATTCATAGAACATACCATATACCTTAATTCAACGGTTTCAGAAATTGCTTTTAAAACTTTATTATTAAAATATTAATAATAATAAGGTAATTTATTTAACAACTGTCAGATCAAGAAATAAAAAAATGTAACAAAAACAAAAACAATAAGTAATTAAAGATAAAGATGTTCTACCGGGCCTCCATTTTCTCCAGCACATCGTATAAGTATTCTTCGAATTTATCTGTTTTAAATGCAGGGGTTATTTTCATTTAAATTGTTTATTTTATTTCGTATTAAACCTTTAAGATGATTGACTTTTTCAATTTGGTGACTGTATACGCGGCTATTTTGTTGGCGCATTTTTTCCGATCCATTCAGGAAACCTCTTATTTAGGTTATTAACCACATTACGAATATTGTGAGGGGGTTCTCCATTCTGTTAAAAAATAGTATATTTCATTACCAGTACGGAAATGACGATTTTTCCGTGCGCGCGTGACAAATTCTCGTGTGAGGCGCAGCCGAACACTGGAAGTCATGCAAGAACGGAAAAATCCATTTCTGGACGTGTAATGAACGATATTTTTTATTATACTTAGTTAGGTACCTGAAAACAACATTAACAAAAAACATCGCAAAAAATGATTTAAGAAAATTGCGATTATTTATTTTTATTTTTAAAACAGTAAAACAAATTAACAAAAAAAATTATAAGCTAATTAAATCTAAGAAAATTAATTTTGGACTGAACCGTTATGATTAATGGTTATATTTATTGTACAATTTGTATTATTGTTGAAGCTCAATCTCTTTTGTATTTCTTTTTGTTGAACTAAAGATGTTGAAGCGGAGTGTTCGTATATGTTTTGGTTCTCTTGATTGACTGTTACAGATTTTGTAGTTTCCAAGTTACAAGGCCTAAACAACTTTTGGGATACTTCAATTTTTCTTTGTATGAACTCCTCTATATATCCTTCTGCTACATTGGAAGAAAGCCATCCTCCGTGTCTTTTTAAAGTGAGTAAATCACCGCCGCTTTCTACCAACATGGTAGCCGAAGAACGCCTTAGCACATGTCCGGTATAATCTTCGTGATTTTTTAGTTTTAAGTATTTTGCAACAAGTTTACCGCTGATAGTACGGCACCCAAAATGTTGGTTACTTGTTCTGATGTCAGAACCTTGGATTTCTTTGGTACATATCCTACAGCTTGTCGTTTCAAAAAAGCGATAGTTTTTGGATATTGGTTGTGAGTATTTTCTTTTATTGCCAAAAAACTCTTTAACATGGAAAATTGACTCCATAAGGTGGATGACTTCATAGATTGGGCTTTCTCAGAAAAATAAACGAAGAGAATATCGTCACTTACAATTTTGATTTTTTTCTAAGTCCGCTATTCGGTAAAAATGTGATATTCATGTTCATATCTCAACCTGGATTTGACTGGTAATAAATCTGCACTCACTTCTGCCGCTTGATGTAATACAGGGTGGCCGTCCATATTTTGACCCATTTTGATCGCGAATAACTTTTGAACAAATAAAGATATCAAGATGCTGTTTTCGCAAATATACTTATATTTCTTTAAAGTTTATTCTCGTATCTTTACCATTTTTATGTGACATTCCATTAGCTCAAAAACAAAATGGCCGATTTTCCGATATAGGACAACTTTGTTATTTTAAATGGAACACCTGTATATGTTTCAATATTTTTAAAATTTAATCTTTCCCCTTTAAAAAATGTAACACAAGCTATGATTATCTTAAAAAATAACGCATTTATTGACCTCCAAAGAATTGACTGTATGTCGAATAGGAATATTATTTAAAAGGATTTTTTGAAAGTCGCCTGTGGAAACAAAGTTATCTCTGTTTCCATAACAGCAACAAGCCTCATTGTCAGCCATTGTTGGTCATTTTGACAAGTTATTTTAATTAGGAAGCGCAAAATGTTCTCGTTAAGCGAAAAAGGAAAATGTGTTATTATGTTTGCCGAAACCAAATCAGTAAAAGAAACCCAGCGAAGATTTAGAAACATGTTTAATAAAGCTCCACCCACAAAAAATTCAATTAAAATCTGGTACAGAAAATTCTGGAGTACAGGATCTTTAGCCCGTAAAAAAATTAGTAAACAATGAGAATTTGCTAAATAAAACGTTACAAATTCTGAAGATCCAACATTGTCAACAAGAAAAATCTCAAGTTCAGTCCATTCCTAAAACTGTACAAGAAATCATGAAAAAGAACTTAAATTAAAGCCATACAAAATTCAAATGTTACAAGAAATAAAAGAAAAGGGTGGAATTTTGCCAGAGAATTCAAAATTTAGTAAGAACAATATACATTTTTGGATAGACTAATAATGTCAGACGAAGCCACATTTCACCTCAATGGAAAAGTAAATAAGCATAACTGCAGGTTTTGGGCAACAGAAAATCCTCGACAATATAACGAACACGTTAGAGATTCGCCAAAAGTCACAGTCTGGTGTGGTATGTCAAAGCAAAATTTATGGGCCATTTTTTTCATGAACCAGCTGTAACCTCTTGGACTTACGTTGATATGCAAGAAATATTTTTTTATCTCCAATTGAAGAAGAAAATCCATTGAATTTCGTCTATTTTCAACAAGATGCACATTATGCTAACATTACTCATGGATTTCCTGGCCACCTCGTTCACCAGATTTGACTGTTCCAGATTTTTTTCTGTGGGGATATGTGAAAGAGAGGTGTTATAGTCCACTTCCCAAAATTTAGAGCAATTAAAAATTAATATCCGAAACATAATAGAAAATATTCCAGAAGAATTTTTAGTCAATAGTTTTAATAAGTTTTTTCGAATTTAAATAAGTTCGTCGAAGTCGGCGGAAGGCATTTTCACATTTACAGTAGTTTTTTAAAAAGTAATGTAACCTTATTGTAACTATTATTTTGTGAATAACCTAAACCTTTGGCGATCCTTTTTTTATAACATATGAAGCAAATTTTAATTGTTAAATAATATTGTTGGTCGACATGCAGTCAATTTTTCGAAGGTCAATAAATACGTTGTTTTTGGGTAACCATAGTTTTTGTTACATTTTTTTAAAGGGGAAAGATTAAATTTTGAAAATATAGAAACATATACAGGGTGTTCCATTTTAAAATAACATAGTTGTCCTATAATGGAAAATCGGCCATTTTGTTTTTGAATAATGGAATGTCACAATAGAATCGGGAAAGGGACGAGAATAAACTTTAAAGAAAATAATAAGTGCATCTGAAAAACCGCATCTTGATACCTTTATTTGTTCCAAAGTTATTCTCGATTAAAAAGGGTCAAAATATGGCCCCTATAATATCGGGGAAAATCCGATTTTTTTTTCCAAATGAATTTATTTTTTGAAAATGGCATTAATTTCACTGACAGAAAAAAAATATGTTATTAATAAATAAATCGTTATTATGGACAGTTTTGGGTGGGTTTTTACAAGCGCATCGGAAAGAGGGACTGGAAAAAAAATGCCGTGCGCTGTCCTGAAAATGTCATATTTACTGTATTTTATACACAGTTGAAAATGTGGTATTTTCAGGTAAGTATACTAAAAATATATTTTGTAACATATTCAAAGGCAAACAGTCTAAATATTCTTTTAATACGGACCAATTACTCCACCGCCCAGAATCCCACACCACACATTTACGGATTGTCGCCCTTGGAACTTAAATTCCCTATAAGAATAAGAATTCTCTCTTGCCCATTTTCTGGTACTTTTTCGGTTAAATAGGCAACTTGTAGAAAAGGTAGAATCGTCGGTCCATAAAACTACTGTCAAAAAATTGTTGTTTATATTAGTTCTATCTAGAATCAGTTGGCGAAATGTGACCCGATCATCTTTTTGCATTTGGGTAAGCTTTGTACTGGGTTTAATTTTATATGGCTTTAAATCCCATTTTTAAAAAGTTTTTCAGACTTTCCCATATAAAGTTTGCGTAATATTTTCTTCTATTTCTCGTAATGTCTTTAAAATGTTTCGTATAGATTTTTTTAATTCTCGTCCATGGCAAGCAAAATATTGAATTCTGCATTTTCATCTACGTTGATAGTCCTTTTTCTCCATTAATTTGACGTTTTTTGAAACTTTCTATATATATATAATATATATATATATATATATATATATATATATATATATATATATATATATATATATTTTTTATATAAATTTTTTATATATATATATATAGATGTGAACGTTTTTTGACTTGGACAGCATTTTTTTTCTTTGGTAAATAAAATCATGGCTGATTAAATTTCAAAACAATTACAACCTAGAAACTTAGATTCAATTAGATTGCAAACCCCTAAATATACGATATTGCCGTTCCAAGTAAAAATGTACAGTTTTTAGAATTTCTACTTTCCTTACCTACTTACATACCAAAATTCAGGTTCTACTTCCTCTGGAAATACCCCATAATTTTAACGAGTCAATTAGTGAGTGAGTAAAACGGTCAGTAGAAAAATCGGCGAGTTTGAAAATCGAATTTTTCAGAAACCACTTGACATACCTTTCTCAATTTTTTTTACAGGTAATAAGCATACTTATCTGAATTTACGTGCCAAATATAACATCTAAAACACGCTAAAACGTTTCGTGTAATATACATACTGCTTGAGTTAGGCCGGACCTTTACAATAATTTGATCTGGCACTAAAATTTAGGTCATTAATTCTATATGTTGACTTTTAACTATCTAACACTGCGGGCAGGGCAACAGAACTGGAAGTGCTGCTGACACATGTTCTCGGGATGTTGCCGATCTCGATCGAAGCGAACCGAAGGCGGCCGACCGAAGACGAAGCCACTCGAGCAGGAGTGGCAGCGTAGCGACGACCTCTCCAGAGGGGAACGCTCGGCAGTCTCCTTCCACTCCAGCATCTTGGGAGCCAACAACGAGTCGAAGCCAGTCGGAATTAGACGAAGTGCAGAAGGATTGCGCAGACGAAAAGGGTGAGTTTTATCTATGATAGTACAGTTTACAGAGCATAACAGATATTGTTATGATATCCAAAACTTAAGATCAAGCCACTATAGGTGTTCTTCTTCCCTTGGAGCCGACTTGATTTACTTCCGGAGGCAGCGCAGCCTCTTAGGCTTTTTGTGCCTAATCTCCCATTATCTTTATACCAATACCAATCCTCCCATTAGTCTTGCTCCTTCTACAAGTCTGTGTAACCCTGAGACTGGTTGGTTGGTATATTCCTGTGGGCTCATTTTCTGTTGCCCAAATAATGCCTGTCTTCTGTGATTCAACGCTTCACATTGATACAGAAAATGGTAAGCTGTTTTTCTCCCTCGCTGCAAATTCTGCAAATTAGGTCCCCATTGTATATGCCTATCTTGTGTAGGTGTCCTCTTGGGTTATCGTGCCCTGTTAGCAACCCTACTGTTATGCAAAGTCTTTTCCTACTTTGTCTGAGTGGTTCTTTCATCGTTTTATTGGATGGGCCCCTTATGAAGCCCTTTTCCATGTCTTATTATACTGATGCTCCCCCACTATTCCTCGTGTTTGTTTCAGATCCATTCCCTGGCTTACCCTCGTGCTGTGGTTTTGGTCACTCCAAGGGCAGGTTCTGGTCCAAATTATGGTGGGGATGATTCCTGTTGCGCTAGCTCATCCGCTTATCGTTGCCTTCTATTCCCGAATTTTCTGGTACCTCCAGGAGAGTTACTCTGCTGCGTTCTTCCAGGACTTCCTGTTTTTTTAGCATTTCCATGTCAGATTGGACGTTACCTTGGGCTTTACTAGTGCCCCTAGCGTCTGGCTGTCTGTTATTATGCAGATCCGCTAGTTTTTATAAGGCCTCCTGTTATTTTCTTTTGTACAGTACAGTAAAGTATATATTTCCGTTTGAAATACAGAACTGTGTGTTCCTAGTGAAATGGAGAATTGTGAATTCCTCATTTTACTGTACACGCCCGCTCCAGTTTCGTGCTCGGTTTTGTATCCATCTGTATACCAGATGATGTCTCCAACCCTGCTGGGGAGATCAAGTTGTAGCCACTCACTTCGATCTGGAATTTTTACCACGAAGTTTTTGTTAAATGAGTATTGGGAAATCACCTGGTCTGTTCTTGCCTTCAGGATGTTGTCACCAACCCGTTATGTCCCACACTAGCGTAAATCCGTTGTTTTTTTTGCAGCCGGGAGTAGCCCATCCTTGCCTCTCCCATCTCTATGAGGTTAAGGGTTAAGTGGTGGAAGGTCCAATATACCAAAACTAACCACTTTTTTTATAATCCATAAATTTTATTTCATGAGATTAATACTGTGAGTAAGTACATTAGTAATTTTTGAATATTGTTTATGGAGTTATACCTGAAATTTTCAATTTTTTTAAAATTTTATTTAAAAAAAGTTTGTGTGGAAGTATATTTTCTAAAAATTTCAAATGGATTCCGTAAATATTCTCAAACATTTACGCATATTTGTAAGGACCTCTCCAAGCGCTAGACACGTATTTTGAAAATTCAAACGCGTTTATCTCGAAACTATGTATGATTGCTCCGAAACTGCTTGTCTGGTCGGGTTCCAAATTTGATTTTTTTTAATCAATTAAAGAGAAACTGTCATTTCGTCAAAAATATAAGTTTTGACCATTCTTTCTATTAATACCTGCATCCACCTATCTACTATTTTTTTAAATAACCCAAACCAAAGAGGACCTCCAGGAGATGGTTAACAGGGAAAATACAACTACAAACTACAAACTACAACTACAACTACTACAAACAATGGGGTTTTAAAGCTTAAGAAATTCGCTACATGTACATGTATTTATCACATTTGTTAAATAGAATGACTCTTTATTAAAAAAACTCTTAAAAAAGCACATTTTTCCAGTTTTCAAACCCAATTCTACAGATTGATTAATGAAAATAAAAACATTTTATTGCATATCAAAGCAGGACCGACAATACTCAATGTTGCCGGCAAACAAGGGGTGTGTCCTTTGCAACGCGGCCACCTCCCATCTACGGGCAGTCCAAACTAAATAAATTTAAAGTAGGGGATAACGATCGACACCCATAATAAATCAAAAAATGTGATATGATATAAACTTAAATATTTTTAATTTACATCTCTTTTCTTTACACAAAATTTCTATCCCCAGATCAAGCTTAGCCAAATTGCATATATTTTTACAGTTTGTTTTGGTTAGTAATTGAAAGGTATCTGTTGATATCTGAACACTATGAATCTCAATACAAGGTGTAAAAAGTATGATGCTCACAATTTTAATGGGCGATAATGCAGCTTAAAACAAGTCAATAAGACATATGTGTCAAAGCATGACAGATTTTTGTCTAAACGATATCAAAGTTACAAACTTTAAAAGCAATTATTTCTGAAAACCATAACAATTGGAAACTTTTGTCTTATCCAGTAGATTTATTTAAAAATAAACTAAGTTTTAATAATGTTGTAATTTACAAATAAAAAAATAATAATAATTTTTCCCCCAGTTAAAAATTTCAATAACAATTGGCAACAACCCAAAATGGCGATATGTTTGTTCGTTGTAGCTCAAAATGTTTTTAAATTGGAAAAATATGCCAATACGGTAAATTTGAGCTGCTATTCCAGCAGCTTAAATTTACCGTAAAAGATTTCCACGGCGGCTACATCCATTTAGGACAACTATTGAGCAGGCGTACCAAAAAGTTTTGAAAACGGGATCTGTGCATCCAAGAAATCTTACTCTTCAAGCAAAATAACAAATTTCTGTTTTAAAACATAATAATTTGTAACGTTTCTTTAAAAGTGTTAGACAATGTTATGGTTTCAATAACACTAAAATTTGGACTCCATTGATTATTTAATTGATAACAACGATTTTTCCAACCGTTTTCAAGTGATAACTAAAAAATCACTTGAAAACGGTTGGAGATACATCACTAACCGAAACGTTGTGTATCAATTAACAAATAAAGACAATGGAAGTCCAAGATTTTAGTGTTATTGATAATAATTAGTGTTCTTAAAATGGATATTCAGCTTAATTTGTATGTAGTAAGTATAACTTTATGTAAATTACCATCCCATTAAAAAAAAGTGTAAAACCTCGCAAAACAGTTCCACGTTCGACTCGATGTGATGAAGCGGGCGCGGTGTTGCCAGATTTTTTAAACTTTAAAAGCCATATTTCGAAAACAATTAACTTTTGACCCATGTGTTTTTGACTTTTTTGACTTGTTTTAGCTTCCACTATCGCCCGTTTAAACCGTGAGCATCATACTTTTTACATCCTGTATATATTTTTCAGAATGTTACGAAGATGCAAACGACCTCCAGACTGTACAATCCTACCCGAGCATGCCGAGATCGGAAAGCTACAGGAAGATAGTGGAAGCAGCAGAGGATGCGATACTGCAAGACGGCAGGACCTCTCAGGACGCAGTGTTCTTCTTCGACCACTTTCAACCGGCAGCGAAGTTTGTAAATATTGAACGTGTGCCTAGGTCTAAAAGTATTAGAATGTGAGTTTGATTTAAGATGTGCAATCGACACAGTAAATCACAAGTAAAAAATTTCTTTTTTAGATTTGAATTTTTTAATGTGCGTAGAACAGAACGAAGAATATACGAAAGATATCCCGAAAATAGGCATATGATTAAAATGTTTAGTAAAGAAAATGTCACAGAGTCAGTTTCTACAGCGTATACACAAAATAATTTGTCGCCTAAAAGACTAAAGGTAGGCCTACTGCCATATTATGTTTTTAAATTAATTTTAAAAATGTTTTTAAATAAATTAAGCCTAAAACCTAAGGGTGCAAGGTCTGGGTTGTAGACTAAAAATTTGAAAAATTTAGAAGTGAAAAAAAGGAATTAATTATTTTTAATCAATAAATGCGCAATTCATGTCCCAGCTTTCCGTCACACGACATGTGACTATGAGACTTAAATATTTCTTATACAGGGTGATTCATGAGGAAATGTCAATACTTCAAGTACGTAGTCAGGGTCCAAAAATAAACATAAAGGCCTCTACAAATATGGGTCCGCAAGGCTTTCGTTTTCGAAATACAGGGTGTTAAATTTTTTATTTAATTTTCCTATTTTTTAAATAAAACCTATGATAATGTAAATATTGGAGTAAAAATTGGTATCCGGGGGATTTTTGGTATGACGGATTTGAATCTAATCCTATCATGGCTCTTACTAGTAGGGGGAGCCACCTACACATCTTTTTACTATTTTGAACTATCACAATTTTTTAGTACGGCCCTGTATTACATTTTTAAGTAATTTAAATAATTGTTTTGTCATTGTTACAGTCAAACAAGGGTAAAACTGTTACTGTCTTAAAAGTTGATATAAGCAACCGTTTTCGAGATATTTAGATTTAAAAAAATTAGGACGCATCTAATTTTATTGTAGCAAAATAAATAAAAAAATAAAACATTATGGCCTACATGGGTTAAGCTGCAAAAAAAAAGCGCAGGGCGTTCTTCTAGACACAGTCAGATAAATGACATTATCAAGAGAGCTCTGATTTTAGCTGAAAATCCTTCTGTGTTAGAGCCTCTTGTTTTTTGGGGAAAGCGATGGAAAACGGGTAGAGGGAATGACCGTAATTCCCTGGAAATATGGAAAACAATTATTTTTGGGACGCTACTTGCAGCCATACACTTGCAAAATATTATCTGGACAAAACTTCTTTTTAGGGTGCAGCTGCTGGGCCGAGAATAAAAACATCTAAAATATAAAAGTTGAAGAACGCTTTATTTTTTTTTCCCCTTTTTGCTGTTGAAACTTTGGGGGGCAAAAAAACCCAAAGGGTTTTTTTTAAAATTTTAAAAAAAAAATACAATGCAAAAAATCTCGAAGTTTCATTTTTTCCAAAGAATTGGTTTAGCTTTAAACCCCGGGGTAAAAAAACATCTTTGGGACAACCCAGGAAGCCCTAGGATTTATTTTTTTAAAAAAATTTTTAAAAATTTAAATTTATTTTTTTTTTAAAATTTTAAAATTTTAAAATTTTTTTTAAAATTTAAAAAACTTTATATTTTTTAATTTATTTTATTTACACATTTAATGTACCTAGAATAGGTTTTTAGACAAAGGGGGGTTTTTTAAAATGTTATTTGTTTATTATTGGTTTTTATTACAATACAAGGGGGAAAAAAAAAAAACATAATGTATAATTAACCAATATGTATTAAAAAAATATATAAACATAAGCTAGGTTTTATAATTTTAAATGTCAGCTCTGTGGTGAATACCCTGTATCTCGGAAACAAAGGGCCCCCGCGGAACCCATATTTGTATATAGTATGTCCACGGAAAAGGTGTTGAAGAGGGAAAACTTCTTTTTTTTTTATTCTATCGAAAAAAGCTACTTTTTTTAAAAAATTTTTTCTATTTCTTAGAGTAAGATTGGGGTAGAAATATTTAACATATTTTATACGCGGTGTTCAGAAAATTGAAAAAAAAATTAAAGTGGTACAAGAGTAAAGTGCATCTATTTGAGAAGATAGGGAAAAATAAGTTACTAGGAAAAGTTGTTCAAAATTAAAAGGTAGTCTCTAATACCAATTTTCAAAAAAATCGGCCCACTTTTATTTATTTGTGATTAAATTTATTTAAATACCACTTTAAATTTTTAAAATCAATTTTATCAAATTTTTTGCTGTTAAGTTTTTTTTTAAACTGACGATACTGCGGCTGATGAATTATAAATGCGAAGTGTCAATAAATTTTTTTTACTATCAACGCATACTAGTACAATAATGAGTTGTTAACTTGGAATTAGTTAATTAATATTAAAATAATTTTTTTCACAAATTGATAAAAGTGGGCCCGGGGGTTTTTTTGAAAAAATTTTGGGGGTTTGGATATATCTTTTTAACTTTTTTTTGTAAAAATTTTTCCCTAATTTTTTCCCCAAAAATTCACTTTACCCCTTTTTCCATTTAAAGTTTTTTTTTAATTTTTTAATACCGCGTATAAAATTTGTTTAATGTTTCTTAATCTAACTCAAAAAGTAGCAAATTTTTCCCCTTTTTTAAAAAAAGCTTTTTTGATAAAACTAAAAAAAAAAAAGTTTTTTTCCCCCTTTTTTCAATTTTTTCCCCCGGGCGTACTGGTATGTCCACGGAAAAGGGGTTAAAAAATTATTTATTTTTTAAAATTTTTTTGAAAAAAGCTTCTTTGATAAAAAAAAAAATTTCTATTTCTTAGACTAAGATTGGGATAAAATATTTAACATATCTTATATGCGGTGTTCGAAAATTAAAAAAAAAAAAAAATGGTACAAGAGTAAAGGGTTTTTTTTCAAAGATATGAAAATAAGTTAGATAAAAAACCCCCCTTTTATCTGGGATATGTTACTAGAAAAGGTAGTCTCTAATGCCAATTTTTAGAAAAAAATTATTTTGATTTTAAAAATTTTTTTTTTCAAATAACTAATTTCAAATTTTTGCACTAGTAGGCGTTGATGGGGAAAAAACTTTTTGACCTTCGCTTTTAAAATTTAGTAACCCCGGGGGTTTTCAGCTTAAAATGCTTACATAAAAAAAAATTTGATAAAATTGGTTTTTAAAAAATTTTTAAAATTAAAAAAAAATTTTTACAAATAAATAAAATAGGCCATTTTTTGAATATTAGAGACTACCTATTAATTTTGAAAAACTTTTCCCAGTAATTTTTTAATTTTTTAAAAAACTTTACTCTTGGCCCCTTTTAAATTTTTTTAAAAATTTTTTTAAAAACCCCCTATAAAATATTTTTTAAAGTTTCTATCCCAATCTTACTCTTTAGCAAAAAATTTTTTTCAAGAACGATAAAATCAAAAAAAAAAAAAGGGTTTTTTTTTTCAACACCTTTTCCTTTTCATACTTGTTTTTGTTTATTTTTGGACCCCGACTACGTACCTAAAGTATTGACATTTCCTTATGAATCACCCTGTATTACAAAATAATTTTCCATTTGGCAACAATTGTTTTATGTTTATTAAAAATTTTTTTAACCCAAAATAAACATTAAAAATACCAGAAAAATTTTTTAAAGATTAAGTAAATTTTTTTTAAAAAATATAAATATGTTTACTTTTTTTTTTAAAGGAAACAGCAATGGGGGAAAAATTTTGGAGACAGCTCAGTAGAAGAAGAACTATAGAAAAAACGACTAATCCGGCCTAGTATCTGGTGATTTTATTAAAGACTGTAAAGCGGTTAAGATTAAAGAAGCGTCTGTCAAAATGCATGTCTTAGTTATCCAAATAAAAGATCCAATTGGCATTGGCCATTTTATTATTTTTTCACTTAAAGTTTTAGTATCCTTATATTTTTACTAAAATTCAAGCAAATGATAAAATTTTTAAATTATATTTTTTTTTTATCACTAAGTTTACTTGAATACCTATCTTTAATTTTTCACTTCCTCTTAAAATTCCCCATAATTTTAATAAATCAATAAGTGAGTCAGTCAGTCAGTCAGTTTCAAGATAGACGGGCTATTTTCAAAATCGAATATCTAAGAAAAAAAATTTTACAAAATTTATTATTTTTTTTTCAGGTAATAAAAATACTTATGCGAATATACATTTATTTAAACGATAACGAAGTTATGACGGGAGGAAAAAAAAGCCGAAACATTTCGGGGGTAAAAAAAATGCATGTGTCACGCCGGGGGTTTGGGCCCGGCACACTACTGTGCATCTAGATTGGAATATAAGGGAGAGTTGGGGGGGAAAAATGCGCAGCGGGTAAACTGCGCACCAAGAAATTTTTAAAAATTTTTTGG
>JAHBCN010008126.1:0-32500 GCA_019359885.1 Listronotus oregonensis
TTATCCATAACATCAAAATTATTGCAGATACAACACTTTTTGTTACAAAGGCAGTACACTTGTATGTACTTTTTATACATTAAAAAATAAATTTGGCGTCTGCAACGCTTTTTTTGTTTTTTAATTACACTAGTAAAATAACCTAAGACCGTATGTTATACACTGCTTTCTATATTTAAAAAAATTATTTGGCATCTGCGATGCTTTTTAACTATTAATATACTACTGGCTATATTAAAAAAATGTGTCGTCTGCGACGCTTTTTTGTTGTTTATCAACTAAACCCTTAAAAGAACCTACAGCAATAATTTTGCTTCCTACATTTTAAAAATTATACTCTTGCTCATATTAAGAAAAAAAACTGGAGTCTGTGACCCTTTTTGGTGTTTTTTAGGTAAATTCCTAAAGGACCTCAAAACAATAATTTTACTATCTACATTCCAAAAATAAATTTGGCATCTGCGATGCTTTTTTGATCCTTTTAGTTCTTTCTTCATAATGAGCATAAAAAAATATTGATATCTGTCTGCATTAAGAAAAAATTGTGACGTCTGCGACGTTTT
The DNA here is from genome assembly GCA_019359885.1 of Listronotus oregonensis. NCBI lineage: Eukaryota > Metazoa > Arthropoda > Insecta > Coleoptera > Curculionidae > Listronotus > Listronotus oregonensis. The sequence continues at coordinate 564 of JAHBCN010008126.1, forward strand.
TTTTGGTGTTTTCTAGAATAATTTTAAATATAACCTAAAACAATAGTTGTAACCCTGCTTCCTATATTTAAAATATATACTTGGCATCTGTGATGCTTTTTTGAGTAATTATCGCGTTCTCCACAATGAGCTATAAAACTTTTGATAAGACTTATACTTATGTCTAAAAAAATGTGGCGTTTTTTATAGGATTTTTAAAATAACCTACAGTAATAACCTATATATTGTTTCCTAAGTTCACAAACAAAGCAAATCCTCTGCAATGTCTTTTTGCTTAATTAGACTCCTGAAATAATCAAACAATAATTTATTTCTTAGGAATATCTTTAGCATCTGCGATGCTTTTTTTTTCAAAATAATTATATCGTTCTTTACAATAAGCATAAAAAACTATTAATTTAGTACTGACTATATAACAAGAAAGTTGCGACGCTTTTGTGGTGTTTTCTATCTTGGTAGACATCCTAAGTAACATAAAACATTATTTATATCCTGCTTTATACATTTAAGAGAATATTATTTGTGATCTACGATGTTTTTTGACTTATTATCTGGTGTTCTATAATAACAAAGGACCATTGATACGCTGCTGTGTACAATAAGAAAAGAAATTGGCGTCTGCGACGCAATTTTTTGGATAGTCTGATTAGGCCTAAGAGCTTTAAACAATGATAATTTTTATACTGCTTCCTACACTTTACACCCTTAAAAAAATATTTGGCACTTGTGATTCTTTTTTGTTTAATTGTTTTGTTCTCCGTTATAGCAACAATGAAAATAGCCCTAATAATAAAAAACATTTAGCTTTTTTTAAGAATACATAAGATATTATGAAAGTTTAAAAAAATACTACGACTAGATAAATTTAAACTGCTATGTTCTTACCACTAAAGCGGGAGAATGCTCTTACCAATCCAGCTGTTTTCGGTAACCGAGATACAGCAACTAGGAGCCCATCACCCTGAAACAATAGAGAAATAATTCTAATTACAGCAGTGTTAATTAAGTATGGCCGTTTTTTAAATCGTCACAACGATGACGTAGTAAGTACAGGGGGGAGACATATTTTACGCCAATTTACCATTTTTCGTTCACCCCCTTTTATGATGATGGGTTTATATTTAAAAATGCGAATCTACCTTAAAAACTAAGCCTGTGTGCAAGCAAAAAACTAATTGGATTTAAAAGAAATCGGAAATTTTAACTGGACTAACTAAGACGCGTTTTTATAGATATCATGTTTTGTCTATCCTAAAATTTCTTGAGTTTTTTAAATGCAACCCCCTGTATATAATACCAAATCTATAAAAAATTTAAAGACCTTTTTAACGATGTATAACAACATGGGTCTGCAAGTCACCGTTTCGAACTTATGGATGATTGTCTTCAGGAAAAATAATATTTTTCTTTTTCCAACCACACTACATCCTGTATACTTAATATTATGAATCAATACAATAAATTTAGTTTAAGATGAGTTAACCAAATGTCCTATATTAATTTATAATTTAAAGTATACAGGGTGTAGTGTCGTTGGAAAAAAATATGATTTTTCCTGAAGACAATCATTCATAAGTTCGGAAGGGTGACTCGCAGACCCATGTTGTTCTATATCGTTGAAAAGGTCTTTTAATTCTTTATATAGATTTGGTATTATATACAGGGGGTTGCATTTAAAAAACTCAAGAAATTTTACGATAAACAAAACATGGCAACACTGTAACATTTTTAAATTGTTAAAAAAATTTGTCAGCTTATATATATAAAATAGGCTTTTGTTATTTTCTTTACGTGAACAAATTAAATAAAAAAAAATGGTAATTGTCTAGAAAGTAGCCGCAACTCCGATTTTGACCAAATTTGGTATACGGGGGTTTTTTTGGGCGCTGATCACGAATCTGGCGGAAACGTTTCGTTTTCGAGATATCCATCATCAAACTTGAAAGTCAAACTAACCTCATTTAAACTATATTCCCCCTTATTTTTTTACACAATTCTTAATTTTTACACTAAAGTGGCAGGCACACAATATTTTATAAAAACCTTTTAAAAACTTTTTTTAGTTTATTTTACACCTTTTTCTTTATTAAATTGCCAAGTATCACTTTCAAACGGGGCGGCCATGTTGTATATATTGTATACCTGGTTGCAGCGTTTGAAAGTGAATTTTTACAATAAAATGAAAAATAGGTATAAAATAAATATAAAAACAAGTTTTTAAAAGTTATTTATTAACTACTGTGTTCCAATTTAGTGTAAAAATCAAAAATTCTGTACAAAAAGAAGGAGGAATAGTGTAAATGAGGTTAGTTTGATTTTCAACTTTGATGATGGATATCTCGAAAACGAAACGTTTCCGCCACAAAAGGTTTTCAGATTCGTGATCAGCGTCCAAAAAAACACCCGTATACCAAATTTGGTCAAAATCGGAGTTGCGGCCACTTTCTAGACAATTACCAAAAAAATATTTACCGTATTTGTATTAATTTAAAAATAGGTCAAAAATTAAAAAAAAATTCAATAAATCCGAAACGTCGCGACACAGACCCATACTGTTATATATCGTTAAACTCGTCTTTGGAGGCGCTATCTAAATATATAATAATATATGGGGTGTAACATTTAAAATAAGAAAGTGAACACTTGTGGCCAACAGAATGAACACCCTGTATATGTAAAAGTGGAATTAATTAAAAGCATAAACTATTACAAGAAACTCTTGTTTGAACTTTTTTTCTCAAAAGTCTGCAGTTTCTGAGAAAATGTATAGGACCCTAATAAAATGCCCACCCTGTACAACTGTTACATAACCAAGGTAGTATTCGATCACACTTATAAGAAAGGCCCAAGTAAATTGTAAAACCTTCATTTTGTTTTTCTTAAAAAAATATATATTTAAATAATTTAAGTTTTTTAAAAAATTTAAAATAAATAGTATAATAGGGGTAGGTCTCCCCGTAATCAAAGAATATTATAAAATATTTTAAAATGTGTAAAATTATAACACAAGTAAGGTAATATTAGACCATATCAATAAGCCCAAATAAATTGTAAAAATTAAAATAAAAGTATAATCGGGGTAGGTCTCCCCGTAATCAGAAAATATTATGAAATATTTTTAAAACTTGTACATACCTGCGGGATAATATAGGCCCGAAGTTGGTGTCGGGCACTGTATGCACTAGTGAGTAAATCCTTTTTAACAGCTCCATTTCACTTCACTACACACTTCGTCTGTTTCACTTTAGTCCCGTACTATTTTTACACTTAACTAAGAACCCTATCCACTATTTTTGTACCTAAATACACACAATTTTAAGGATCCACCTTTCGATGTTACTCGTTCGAGGTCCAAGACACAAATGACTAAGAAATCTCCCGGGTTTGTTTATGTTTTTCTTATCCTGATAATCGAGGTAGCAGTGAGTCACCTCTTTTGTGTAAGTTTGCTCTTTATACATCTTTGTAAAAAATGTTTATGTAACAATGTGTAAGTTGTGTGATTTTTATATGTACAGAGTGGGCGACAAGTAGTTCGTATCGATAGCATTCAAACTGTCAGAGATGTCAAAAAGGCCTTTTCTTTTTACAAAACTTACAGGCTTTAAAATGTTTACAAGAATTTAATATTTTAAAACATATACGGTGGATTAAAAAAGTGTGGAGCAAAGGAAAACAATATACGGTGGATTAAAAAAGTGTGGAGCCAAACGAAACAATATACAGTGGATTAAAAAAGTGTGGAGCAAAAGAAAACAATATACGGTGGATTAAAAAAGTGTGGAGCAAAGGAAAACAATATATGGTGGATTAAAAAAGTGTGGAGCAAAGGAAACAATATACGGTGGATTAAAAAAGTGTGGAGAAAAAGGTAGCAATATACGGTTTATTAAAAAAGTGTGTAGCCAAAGAAACAATATACGGTGGATTAAAAAAGTGTGGAGCAAAGGAAAACAATATACGGTGGAATAATAAAAGTGTGGTGCCAAAGAGAACAATATACGGTGGATTAAAAAAGTGTGGAGCCAAAGGAAACAATATACAGTGGATTAAAAAAGTGTGGAGCAAAAGAAAACAATATATGGTGGATTAAAAAGTGTTAAGCCAAAGGAAATAATATACGCCAGATTAGAAAAGTGCGAACTAAAAGAATATATTTGAATGTTGGTTAAATTTTAATTTTGGGCTTCTAGGTTCTTTTAAATGTGCTAATTTAGAGAGCGTTGTTTGACAGCCTATTTTATTCGGTAGTTAATCAAAGGATTGTTACCCTAAGTTAAATGTTCTAAATATACTAGTAGAAAGATAAAAATGTTTGCAAAATTTAAACCATTAATTTGGGTTGGGTTTCACGTTAAAATTTGGAATTTACACACCAAAGACTAAACTTCACCATCAGAAAAATATCTCGCATTTTACTAAGAATGAATGTAATTTTTTCTATTACTTTTTATTTAATTTTTAAAAACTTATCTTTGAAATTTTTGTTCTATTAATAAATTGTGGTTTTAATTGTTTAGATAAACCCCCGTATTAAAGACTTATCACAGTATAACGTAAAATTTAAAATCACGACATTGACATTGACAAGACATAAATCAATTGGCATGCTCGGCTGGAACGGGAAGGTAAAAATTTTACTTCCTAGAGAGGTAAAGTTCTGTTTTCTATCCTTGGTCAGGGGTTGAAAACGGTATTCTTAAAAGGGGGTTTAAAAAATATATTAAAGCGTATACGGTGGATTAAAAAAGTATGTAGCAAAACAAAACTATATACGGGGGATTCAAAAAGTGCGGAGCAAAAGAATATACTTAAATGTTGGTAAGTTTCGGACTTTGGGGTTTCGGGGTTCGGTTCAACTGTAACATACTCATTTAAGAGTGCGTTGCTATGAAATAGCATAATTTTTTATCCGGTGAGATAATTTAAAGGGCTAGTTTTTACCCCCAAGGCTTAAAATTATTTTGTAAAATATTATATTTTTAAATCAGGTAGAGGGAAATAAAATAGAGCCTCAAAAAATGTTTGCAAAATGTAGAGCCCCTACATAAAGCTAATGCTTAAATAACAATTGTTTAACTCCTATATGAATTTAGATTTTGGGTTTCTGCTTTCTTTGTTTTTGAATGCGCTTTTCAAATTTTGGCAATGTTCCACCCCCATAAATAGTAACTTAAACTTCAAAATTAAAAGAATTTTAGAGAGTTAAATAAGGGGTAGTTCAAAGGGTAGTACCAGTCCAATTATTTTTCTCTAGCTTTTTTTTTGACTCCTAGACAAACGTATAAAAATTTCAGACTTAGGAGTTTCGATAGAATTACGATTGAGAGTTAAAAGGGGTAGTTTCAAGGGTAGTATCAGTCCAATTATTTTTCTCGGGCTTTTTTTTTGACTCCAAGTATAAACGTACAAAAATTTTAGACTGGTATGAGAGTAGGATCGATTCATTTTGAATTTTTTTTGACCCTCGGACGTACTTAAGAGTTAAAAAGGGGTAGTTTAAAGGGTAGTACGAGTCCAATTATTTTTCTTGGGCTTTTTTTTTACTCCAAGACAAACGTACAAAAATTTCAGACTGGTATGAGAGTTGAATCGATTCATTTTGAATTTTTTTCGGCCCTCGGACGTATTTGAGAGATTAAAAGGGGTAGTTTCAAGGGTAGTACCAGTCCAATTATTTTTCTAGTTTTTTTGACTCCAAGAAAAACGTACAAAAATTTTAGACTGGTATGAGAGTAGGATCGATTCATTTTGAATTTTTTTTGACCCTCGGACGTACTTAAGAGTTAAAAAGGGGTAGTTTAAAGGGTAGTACGAGTCCAATTATTTTTCTTGGGCTTTTTTTTTACTCCAAGGCAAACGTACAAAAATTTCAGACTAGTATGAAAGTTGAATCGATTCATTTTGAATTTTTTTCGGCCCTCGGACGTATTTGAGAGATTAAAAGGGGTAGTTTCAAGGGTAGTACCGGTTCAAACATTTTTCTCTAGTTTTTTTTTGACTCCAAGAAAAACGTACGAAAATTTTAGACTGGTATGAGAGTAGGATCGATTCATTTTGATTTTTTTTGACCCTCGGACGTACTTAAGAGTTAAAAAGGGGTAGTTTAAGGGTAGTACCGGTCCAAATTATTTTTCTTAGGTTTTTTTTTGACCCCAAGACAAACGTACAAAAATTTAGACTGGTATGAGAGTTGATCGATTCATTTTGAATTTTTTTGCCCTCGGACGTACTTAAGAGTTAAAAGGGGTAGTTTAAGGGTAGTACGAGTCCAATTATTTTTTTTTGGGTTTTTTTTTACTCCAAGAAAACGTACAAAATTTTAGACTGGTATGAGAGTTGATCGATTCATTTTAAATTTTTTTGGCCCTCGGACGTATTTGAGAGATTAAAAGGGGTAGTTTCAAGGGTAGTACGGTTAAAAATTTTTTTCTTGTTTTTTTTTTTGACTCCAAGAAAACGTACAAAAATTTAGACTGGTATGAAAGTTGAATCGATTCATTTTGAATTTTTTTTGACCCTCGGACGTACTTAAGAGTTAAAAAGGGGTAGTTTAAAGGGTAGTACGAGTCCAATTATTTTTCTTGGGCTTTTTTTTTACTCCAAGACAAACGTACAAAAATTTCAGACTGGTATGAAAGTTGAATCGATTCATTTTGAATTTTTTTCGGCCCTCGGACGTATTTGAAGATTAAAAGGGGTGGTTTCAAGGGTAGTACCGGTCCAATTATTTTTCTTGGGTTTTTTTTTTGACTCAAAACGTACACATTTAGACTGTATGAGAGTAGGATCGATTCATTTTGATTTTTGACCCTCGGACGTACTTAAGAGTTTAAAAGGGGTAGTTTCAAGGGTAGTACCAGTCCAATTATTTTTCTCGGGCTTTTTTTTGACTCCAAGTACAAACGTACAAAAATTTCAGACGGGTAGAAAGTTAAATCGATTCATTTTGATTTTTTTCGGCCCTCGGACGTACTTGAGAGTTAAAAAGGGGTAGTTCCAAGGGTATTACCAGTTTATTATTCTTTAGTTTTTTTCACGACGAACGTATGAAAATCTCAGACTGGTATGAGATTTGGATCGATTCTTTTTAAATTTCTTTCGGCCCTCGGACGCTCTTGAGAGTTAAAAAGGGGTAGTTTCAAAAATAGTACCAGTCCAATAATTTTTCTCTAGCTTTTTTTGACTCCAGGACGAAGGCATAAAAATTCTAAACTGGTACTAAAGTTAGATCGAATCATTTTTTTAAAACAGGGGTAGTTCCATGGGTAGTACCAGTCCAAGTATTTTTCACTAGCATTTTTTTTACTCCAAGACAAACGTATAAAAATTTCAGACTGGTATGAGAGTTGGATCGATTCATTTTCGGCCCTCAAACGTACTTGAGAGTTAAAAAGGGGTAGTTTCATGGGTAGTACTCTTGGAACTACCCCTTTTCAACCCTTAAGTACGTCCAAAGGCCGAAAAAAATTTAAAATGAATTGATCCAACTCTCGCACTACTCTGAAATTTTTGAACGATCGTATTAGAGTCATAAAAAAGCTGGAAAAAAATTGGCACGGTGCTACCCTTGAAACCACCTCTTTTTTACCCTCAAGTACGTCGGAGGGCCGAGAAAAATTCAAAATAAGTTGATCCAACCCTCGCACCGGTCTGAAATTTTTAAACAATCGTCCTAGAGTTATAAAAAAGCTGGAAAAAGATTTTGGTGCGGTGCTACCCTTAAAACCACCCCTTTTCAACCCTCAAGTACGTCCGAGGGCCAAGAAAATTTTAAAATGAATTAGTTAAGTTATAAGAAAGCTGGAAAAAAATTTGGCGTGATGCTACCCTTGGAACTACCCCTTTTCTACCCTCAAGTACGTCCAAAGGCCAAAAAAAAAATCAAAATGAATTGATCCAACTCTCACACCGGTCTTAAAAAAGCTGGAAAAAAAATTTGGTGTGGTGTTACCTTGGAACCACCCCTTTTTAACCCTCAAGTACGTCCGAGGGCCGAGAAAAGTTTAAAATGAATTGATCCAACTCGCACTGATCTGAAATTTTTAGACGATCATCTTGAAGTCATAAAAAAGCTGGAAAAAAAATTTGGTGCGGTGCTACCCTTGGAACCACCCCTTTTCAACCCTCGAGTAAACTCTTGCACCGGTCTGAAATTTTTGAACGATCATCCTAAAAAGGCAGTGGCGTACATTTTTTTGCCAATTTTATTCGCTAAGATGCCCTCCGGGACGACACTGGACCTTATAATTTTAATCTATTTAGGCTAATCAGCCTCTTAATATACAGGGTGTCCCAAAAGTAATGGGACACAGAGCAACCGCAGATTCCTTAAGTCGAAATAATGCAATTTACGTAAACTTGCCTTATCCGAAAGTTGATAATAACAAAGATACAGGGTGTTAAACTTTTAATTTTGCTTTCGTTTTTTCTTAATAATTCTTTAACCAAATGACCTAGCGGTACAAAATTTGGGATCTGGAGGTTTTCTGAGGCGAGAAATTTAAATTCGTCCACGCTTTTAATGTTGCTACTAGAGGGCGCTAGCTACGGCCTACCTCACTTGTTTTATATGTCGTAACTTTTTTTAAGCTTAGAATATTGACCTGTTTATTAAAAAATAAGTTACTATTAATCCATCTGCATCAAAAATGTATACTTTATTTAAGTCTCTAGGAGCAGCCATTCTCGAGATAAACGCACTTTAAAGGATCTTGCAATTTTTTTATGGAAAATGAATTTTGGCCAATTGTTTTCAAACTTTGCATAGTGATAGTTCTTAATACGCTGATCAAAGGTCTTCCAGGGCACAAAACCCGAAAACGCCTCCAATCCCCAAAAACCACCCTCAAAGTTCCCCAAATCCCCAGTGACATTTGAGGGTGATTTTGGGGGGGTTGGAGGCGTTTTCGGGTTTTGTGCCCTGAAAGATCTTTGATCAGCGTGTTAAGAACTATCACTTTGCAAAGTTTGAAAATTTTGGCCAAAATTCTTTTCCATAAAAAAATTGCAAGATCCTTTATGACGTGTTATCTAGAACGGCTGTCTAGAGACTTAAATAAAGTATACATTTTTGATGCAGATGGATTTATAGTAACTTATTTTTTAATGAACAGGTCAATATTCTAAGTTTAAAAAAAGTAACGACATCTAAAACAAGTGAGGTAGGCCGTAGCTGGCGCCCTCTAGTAGCAATATTAAATGCGTGGACAAATTTAAATTGTTCGCCTCAGAAAACCCCCAGATCCCAAATTTTGTACCGCTGGGTCATTTGGTTAAAGAATTATTAGGAAAAAACGAAAGCAAAATTAAAAGTTTAACACCCTGTATCTTTGTTATTATCAACTTTCGGATAAGGCAAGTTTGCGTAAATTGCATTATTTCGACCTAAGGAATCTGCGGTTGCTCTGTGTCCCATTACTTTTGGGACACCCTGTATAATAATAATAATATTGCCAAATTCAATATCACCCTGTATATTGAAAACTGTGCATTTCCGGAACCATGTTTATAGAAACTTTTCTCATAATTTTAAACAAGGAATCGCCCATTACAATATCTCTGTCTATATTTCGAACATCCTGTATATTTTTACTTATTAATAGTATATTGCGCAACAAGTTTTATATACGAGTATGAGGTTTGTGCACGAGCCGTAGGCGAGTGCTACAAGTGTGCAAAGAGTCAGTTTCAAACGTGTTGCACACGATACTTTTTCTACGACGCAGAAAATAAGGATTAATATGCGATTTTTATTAATTTTAATCTCTTAACTTTTGACAGGACTGTGTGAAAATTTTTCATACGCCGTGTGAAAAGTTTTCACACGCTTATGTCAAAAGTAAATGACAGAAAATAAAATATTTTTGACTGGTTGACACTAACGAGGTTGACATTAATGAATTGTTTATGAATTATTAAAAAAAGCACACTTATTGCATCGTTTTCTTAATAAGGAATTTTATTAAATAAATTCAAGAAATAATTAAAAATCAACGGACTTATTCCTTATTGTGTTTTTAATAAAACATTTAGTATTTCATGGTATTCTTGGAACACATCTTCTCGTTTCATAGGCGAATAGGTAGGACTCGGAACTTCGCTAGTACTGACCATAAAATTTCGATGTTTAAGAACGTACAAATAGTACTTGGATACTGTTTTATTTCTTTTTGTACTCCATCATGTTTAACGATGGTTGCATAAAAACAAGAGTTTTTGTATCTTTTTAAACAGGTTATTTTCCAATAGATCTATACCAGCGTTCTTTACTAAATATTTTAAAAGTGGCAAGTTACTGTGTTGTTTATCTATTTCTTCGACACTTTTGCAAAATTTACATAAGCAATACTTTTTGTAAATATTGTCCATTGTAAATATAGAAATTTGTGACAACCTTTTGCATGAATTATTGTTTTGACAGTTTGCTTACGAGTAATAGTTGCTGCCACAGCCTTCCAGAATACGTGAGTAAAATTATGGTTCAAACTCATAATATTATTATTTAATAATCTTTTCATATGACAATATAAAATGTAATAAAAAATATATTTACTCAAATTGTAATAAGATTAGTGGCGGTTGAATAGAAAGCATATTAATGTTAAAACCCTACTTTGAGCAAACCATATTACTAAGGTTAAGTTAACTCTACAAAATACCTAGGCATATGTGTATCTAATAATATATCACAAAATAGATAATTTTAAATAATATGTTTGTTCCTGTAACTTTAGTACAACATTCTTTTTAAAAAAATAAGTTAGTAATATAAGTAATGTCTTACGGTAAGTATCATGTTACTAAAGTTTACGGAATAAGTTACCTTTATTATTATTGGTAAAACGAACAAATATTTAAAAACTACACTGTTCATGGTTGTAGTAACAGAGAACACTACTTTTTACTTAAAAAATCATGTTTTAAGTTAAGGATTTTAAGGGTAGTAGCTTCCGTCAAGATATATAGGTTTAGTATGTATTCTATCAACAAATAAAAAATTACAAAAGAATATAGGTTGACCCTGTTACACCCAAGGAAGTTTAAAGGTGTATGGAAGCCCAATATTGTAGAACAAAATTATCCAGGCGTGCAGGGCAGCGGGAATCGGGGGATTGGCCCCGCGGAGTTTGCGCAATGAATAGTAGGTCAGAGCTGGACTTCCATAATTCTTTGTTACTATTTATAAAGTTGACATCATCAAATGTCAAATTCAAGCATTCACTGTTTTTTTATTTTTGCACAAAATTGTTGGTTATTAAACGATACTACCATAGAATATTTAAATTATTGTGTAATATTGGATTTTATATCATCTGATATAATATGGAAAGAATAGATGGCGCCACTTTACAGCCTTCTATTTAAATGGTCGATATTTTTGGGAGTTTTGTATTTTTACCAAAAATCTTTGTAAATAAATAAAAACACGATTTTAAAAAAATAAATTTCAGGCATTGTATGATAGTTTCATGTACTTATCACCAATTTTGTAATAAAAGAAGGGCAAGATAGTGTAAATGAGTTTAATCTAATCCTAAGATTGTGGTTGTACATTAAAAAGTGAAAATTTTTATAATTGCTTTTTAGGCATATATTTTTCACTAATAAAAAACATTCATGAGACAGAATAACAGTGGTTAAAAATGTTTAGTAACCTTTGGTACCTGAGTATCCATTGTAACAGTCTCCGTTAAATATTATGTGTCTACAGTATGTCGAGCTTAAAAAGTTGATAATGTAAGTTTAAGAAACCAAAAATCTAATTTCTTTTTAAACAAATACAAAAAAAGCAAAAAGCAACTTTAACATAAAATTGTACTTTCTTTTATTTAATTAGAAGGATCTGTATATATTAAAATTTGCCTGGACTGCCCAGTAATTAATAATTTTGATCCTTTAAAAGAATGTACTAAATTATTAAATGAAATAAAAGTACCTAAATGTAAACCTTATTTATTTTTAATAATCCACAGAAATATACAAACATTGTGGAAATCATCTAAAAGACAGTTAAGATTGCCTTACTTTTCTCACTGCTGTTTCCTATGAAATTTTCATTTTCTATAATTCATAATTGATATAATATTATTTATTCAGTTACCTAACGTTACGTCTCATAAAAAGCACCTAATTTAAATATAAGAAATAATTACCTAAAGTAAAAAATGCCGGGTATGTTACCCTTAGATTTGCAAGACAAAACCATACAACCTCTAGTCATTTTGTTACAATGTTATAGGTAACAAACAATAAACACAAAATTATAGTCACAATTTAATAAACACTAATCACTAAAATAAGAAGGTTTTTATCAATCCAAAAAAACTTGTGCATCCACAAAATATAATCACACAAAGCAAAACAATCGAAACTAATACGGCTCTCATAAAAGTATAATGTGTTGCCTAACTACACACTGATTTATCAGTGTGTAAGTAGGCAACACATTAAATTATTTCGTGGAATTCTGTTTTTGCGCAGAATCGGCGGGGTCAACTCTGACAGTTATTTTCATACTGGGCTGGACATTTTTTGATCAAATGGGCTATAGCATTGGGCTTCCATACACCTTTAAACTTCCTTGGTTACACCACAAAATATTATTTAAAAGTCAGTACTTCCTATGACTTTAGTAATAGCTCGAAACTCTAGACAGACAGTATGTAGTGTGTTACTTGTTATGGTATAATATTAAGCTACTTAAGTCCAAGGAACAGTAAAATTTTGCCAATAGTACCGGGAAACTTACAAAAGGCTTATGTGTATTAGTTTTAGTATAAGCCGAAAAGACGTTGTTGATATTACGAAAATTGCAAGATGTTAACTTTAGTAATAAAATTAAAATTCACTATCACTCTCCATTTTAACACAGCAAAAGATAGTTTTTTCTAACAATACTTTTGACAGGTTGAAATTAAAATAAGTGTAATCAGTAATCAGGCAACAGAAAATCACGACCGTGCTTGATTCAAATTTTTGTAACATTCGTGCTGTTTATTATTTTGGCCAAACCAGACCTAACCTATGTAAAAAGAATTTTACACAGTAGTATCATACATCATGTGAAATTAGTCATTTTCAGATCCTGTAAGACGTGCGTTTTTAGACACTTTTCATAGCAGTCGTAGAAAAAAGTTATTTAATCACATTACAAAAATAAATATTGCATTATACCTACATCGGCTCCTTTATTTATTAGCGAAAATTCCTAAAATTATATTGTAAACTTTAAATAATTCACAACTTTTTTGTTCTGGTTTGGTCTAGAATGCTCCGTGAAGTAAACAATTGCCAAAAAAAAAGAAGCGGATCTGGCCGGTGCGACGGACAGCGAAAAGACCAACGATGACGAAACAGTGTCGGCATGTGTGGCGCCAACATGTAAGATCCGCGTCGGGCTCGTGTATGTGGTCCCCGCGGTAATATTTGCTTTAATTTGTTTTTTGGCTTCCGCGTTTTTGATTGCTACCGGGGTGTATTCAAAAGGACCCCGCACAAATCAAATGGATTTTGGATTTCTGTCAAATTACCTGAAATTTTGGGGAAAAGTAGTTCAAAGTGTGCTTAATAAAAGTCTTCATGGGCTCGAACGATTCTATGAATAGTTTTCGTGCTACGCTCTCGTGACAGGCAGAGGGGGTTCACATGCACTTGTGAGATACTGAAATCGAATTTAGGTATTCAGAAAGTTTGCTGATTAAGCGATATTTCCCAATTCATTATTTTACAGGGAGATTCACCTTGAGTGTCCTATTAAAAGTTCTGATAAACAGAAAAAAAAACTTTTTGGAAGTTGGCACACGGCCATAACAGGCGATAAGCTACATTTTAAAAATATTTTGGCAAGTGCAGCGTTGCCAGATCTAACTGAAACCAATGGCAACAGTGTGGTTTTAAATAGAACTGCCTATTTTTATTGTATATTTAAATTTTACTTAAAATTTTAAGTAATTTTTGTTAACTTTTCAATTAATCACTATTTTTTCAAGAAACATCATCATGTCAAAAAGGTTTAATATTTACGGGCCTAACGGAGCTGGTTCCTAGAATTTTTGTTTTGGTTTAGAAAATGCATTTAAAAGATCTACATGCATTTATAGCAATATATCTACAGGGTGTCCCAAAAAATTTTTTATTTTATTTTTAAATAGACCAATAGTTTACCTACAAAATGTTTTTACATGTTTCTATACCCATCTGCCACCCTCTTTTAAATACAAACGAATTTTCACCCGCTTTGGTCGGCGCACCTTTGTCTGCTTGTGACCTTGGGTGGCACCTTTCGAAACGGATTTATCCGTTTCGGCCAGCGCACCTTTGTCACTTTTTGCCTATTTTCCTATTAAAGCGGTTCTGTCCGCTTTCTGTTTGGAGCTAAAAAAGTCATAGTCCACCACGGCAGAGTACCGCATTACCACAGTAAGGCTAGATACTCTGTATCTCAGAGGCACCGTTGGAGACACCTGTTTAAGGCACAGGAACATGAAGCACCTGTCTCCGGCCCTTTGACCCTTGACTGTTTAAATATGAAAGACTTTAAAGTAATTTTACACTCATAGCCTTAAAGCCCATTAAATTTCCTTTAGAATGGTTTTTGTATTAATGTCGTAGCATTAAAAATTTAAACGAATTTTATTGTAAAAAAACAAATCCCTTTTAAAAAAAAAATTTTGGAATATTAAAGAATTATTTTTTTTTGGGCTTTTAACAAAAATACCTATTTATTACACCCTATATAAGCATATATTATGTGTGTATGTGTGTAAATATAATATATAAATAATTATTTATTTCTACCTTTTAAAAAATAAAAAAGTGTAATATAAACTTAATACAACTTATTCTACAGCAAAAAAATATTTTTTTATTTAAACCGAAACAACACTAAAAAGGTTTTAAATCATTAAAAAATATTTTTTAATTTATTTTCGTTAAAAGTGGTAGTTATAAGGGTTGAAACGTTCAAATATAATAAAAAGGTATGACGTAAGTAAAAAAAAATCTTTTTTAAAAAAAGTGCACACTTACAATGTTTTAAATCGTAAAATATATTTTTAAATTAATCTTAATAAAAAAAAATGGTTTTAAGGGTTGAAATATTGCAATATAATGATAAGAACATATTCTACAGCAAGAAATACATTTTTGTTTAAATAAAATCAACACTAAAAATTTTTTAAAATTTTGCAAAAATATTTTAAATTCTTTTTTAGCAAAAAGGGGGTGGTTTTAAAGGGTTTAATTATGAATAAATAAAAAGATTTTTATGGCAAAAATATTTTTTTTGAAAAAAAATTCAACACAAAAAATGTTTAAATCTTACAAATATTTTTAACCCTTTTTTTAAATAAAAAGATGGGGTTTAAATAAAATTTTCTAGTTAATAAAAAAATTATTATATGGGCGGGATTTAATTAATATTAAATTATTTAAATACAGTACAGGCCAAGGGAATATTTTAAAATTTGAACAACTCAATATTGAACCCCCAAAATTTTTCCATTTAATTTAAATTGTGAAAAAAAACGTTTTCTTTAAAAGTGGAGAAAAATTTGGAAAAAAAAGTCGCTTGGTTATCGAGAAAAAAAAAGCCGGCGTAAAAAACCAGATTTTTAATTGGGATTCTTTAAAAGGGTAATCTTTTCACGAAATCACTTTTACGACATTTTTTGGTTTTGAGAGCTTTGTTATTTTGAAAAAAGCCCAAAAAAATTCGGTTTTTCTAAAAAAAATTTTTAAACTTTCCACTGTTTTATATCTTTAATAAAAATTTCCTTTTAAAAGTTATTTTTTTTGATTAAAGTAGCCCTTAGCGCTTCAAAACGGCACCCCGAAGATGATTTTTTTGTTAAAATTTTTAAAATAGTACGAAACTCAAAATTTTTTTTTTTTTAGTAGCTAATTTTAAAAATCGAGAAAAAAGTTTATTATTGAAAATTTAGACATACATGTTTTTAAAAATTGTAGCTAATGTTTAAAAAAGTTTTAAAACAAAATTTTTTAGATTTCTTTTATAGTATTGATAAGTGATATTTTTTTAACGGCCAAAGTCATATTTTTGCGCGCTTGGCTTAGCGAGCCGGCCGACTACGGTCCGGTGGAAGTGTAGTAGGTTTAAGTTTTATCAACGTTTTTAAACGCAGATCTAAGGGCTGCTAAAGTTGTTTAGAAAAGAAAAAAAATTAAATATCCAAAAAGGTGGGTAGATTTTTAAACCCATACAAAATTATCAATCATTGTTATTAATTACCCACCTAATTAGTAGGTTTAATAAACTTTTTTTTATTGGTTGCTGGTAAGAAAACCACCCACGGATTCGTTATTTTTGATTATACATTCAAAACTTCATTATTTTTTAAACATTTTTAGGAACAAAAAATTGCGGATGCTTTATGTCTTTTAATTAAATTTGAGAAATATAGTACATACATTAAATATAATTAGTGCTGGTTAGTTAAAGCGGCTTTTTATTTTCCCTAATTATAATATTAAAAGTTTTAATTAACGCTAGATGTACCATCATAAAGCGTCTGCCATTCAATAGTTTGTTTATTTACTAACTAAACATTGTTGGGATACAATGGCCGACTGTAAAAAATCGTTAAAAGTCTTACTTTTATTTTGCAAATTAAAAATAGTTTTGCAGTTATATGTATACATCGTATTAGGCTGTCATTTGTTTTATTCAATATTATGAACTGCTAAGTTTATATTTAAATAACTTTTACACTGTAAAAAATTGTTCTGAAATACTGCAAAAAATTTGTAAATTAACTTTTATGCATCAATTTTTAAATATCCAGAAACAGTCTGCCTTGTGAAAATTCGTCAATCTCATGCACACATTAGTCTAAATTGTGCTTGGCAGACTGTAAAAAGTGTTTTTAGTTACACGATTTTTTGCGAACTAGCATTGGTATGCTTTATTCTTGTACTGGAGAAAAACGTCTGCCTGCAACTTTTTTGTGGATTTGGCCGCCTTATGCTTCAACAATTGGCAGACTGTAAAAAGTTAATTTAAGAAGCCTCTTTTTTTTGCTAATTAAAGTTAATGTTCATATATGAAGTAACACGTTGCGGAACTTAATAGGTGCATCTATCTATAGCTTGTGGCTATAAATATCACCCGTACCAAAGGCAGCCTGTAAAAAATCGGTCTCTTTTTTCCGCCGCTTGGTCTATAATGTAAACATTTCAATAAAGCGAACTGGTCCAAAACTTTTTAAGTTCACGTTAGCGCGAGTCTACTGTACATATTTAAAATGGTTTAGGTTGCTAAAACTTTTTTTCATGTTATCTTTATAAAGAGTATTAGTTTTTAAACATTTTTAGTGTTTTCAAAGGGTTGAATATTGCGAATAATTAATTTTCATCTTGAAGAAACAAAAATAAACAAGATTTAAATAAATAAAATGATTAAATCGAGTTTTAAAAAAATTCAATAAAGGATAGTTTTCACCGCTTAAAAATAAAAGCTCACCTAGAACGTATGTAGTGATGAGCAAAACAAGACCAAGACCAAGACCGGTCTAGTCTTTGTCTTGGTCTTGGTCTTGCAAGCCTGGTCTTGGTCTTGGTCTTGCAAGCCAAAAGAAGGTCTTAGTCTTGGTCTTGGTCTTGCACCACCCGGTCTTGGTCTTGGTCTTGCTGCAAGAGTCTTGCTGGTCTTGCTTTATTTTGGTAGTAATAATTTAAACTAAGCCATCTTGAATAAAATATATCTTTTTAATACTTAAATATGCTTTAACCTTTTAAAATATACTAATTTTAATCTTAAACGTACATTTGAATTATTTGATTAAAAAGCATTATTTTAAATGAAGGGGTTTATTTATTTATAGCGCCAGGGCCGGATTCAACTTTTTTCTGCCCATGGACTAAAATATTTTTGCCTCCCTAATATGTCAATATTTATTGACATATATATATACACTAGTAATTCTTATAAAAATTTATTAAACAAATTTAACAAAAGTAAAACATACAGAAAATTAAATAACAATTCTTTAAAACAAACAAATTTCAGGAAAAAAAAAAATTATATATATATATATATATATATATATATATATATATATATATATATATATATATATATATATATATATATATATATATATATATATATATATATATATATATATATATATATATATATATATATATATATATATATATATATTATATTTACTATTAATTTTTTTTTAAATTAATCGTAAATTTGCCGCCCATAATATTTGCCGCCCTAGGCTTTAGCCTACTCAGCCTTTGCGTAAATCCACCCCTTTATAGCGCTCTATTTTTGGTTAAATTAAGACACAACCTTCTTTTATACATTTAGTGGCATATAGAAACATTTTAGGAATAAAAATTATATAATTTTTTTGAAGAAGCATATAAAATTAAAGCAAATACAAAACTGTGTACTGTGTGAGCAGAAAAAAAAAGACTTTTAATTTTAACCAGATGTGAAATTTATTTGAAAATAATTGTGATATGTAAATATTGGTTTCTTATTAAAAAAAAGTTATTTAAAAAACTTTTTAGTTTATATAAACCTTTTACCTTTAAATTGGTTAAACATTTGCCGTACAAAGTTTGTAGAAATACTTTATAAACAACCTGCAGATACAAGGGGGCTCAATACTGTGACAAAGCTCGATATCTCCGAAATCGTCCATTATAGTGAAAAACTAAACATACAAAAATTATAGACAAAAAGGGCATAAAATGTAAAATTATTTTCTATTCCAGAATTTTTCGATCAATCCACTGCCACTCAAGAAAACTCCCTTATTTTTAGCTTTTCCCCTAAAATAAAAAATTTATGGCGAAGAAATCGTCACTCTGTATATTATGCTGGAAATTGTAGTTATATAGAAACGATGTCGACGTTCATGGTTTTTAAATATTATTTTCTGTTTTGACTTTTCCGTCTAAACCGGAGGTTATTTTTACAATCCATTTATATAACAAGTATTTCTTTATCGCATGGCAAATATATTTTTTATTAATCCATTAATTTCACATTACCTTAATTTTAAGAAGCACTCTATTGCTGCTACTTCTTACAGTGTGAAACAAAAATAATGATTTCTGGATTTTAAACATTTTTGATACACCCTGTAAGTGCCATCACTTGATAGCAAATAAAAAAAATATAAAAGTAATATTCAGCTTCCATAACTTTTGTACCCCTAGTTTTTCTCTGTCGTAGACGATTTCGGTGTCAAGCTTTGTCGGACCATTATTTTTGAAACGTGTTATTAAATTTACTCGTTATCGTTGTTAAAGAACTATAGAACTAAAAGAACAAAGTAATCGATTTAATTATTATTTTATTTAAGAAACTTTTACTTATTAAATAATCGCCTCTTTTGGCAGTTCTTGACACAGTTTTTGTCATGTCTGTTTGAAATACCTCTGTATATTTATTATAAAAATAAAATATTACAATAATAAAAAAAGTTGCAGAAGTGCAAGAGTCTTGCAGGTCGGTCTTGGTCTTGCGTAGTCTTGCACACCTCGGTCTTGGTCTTGGTCTTGGTCTTGCATACCTTGGTCTTGGTCTTGGTCTTGCAAGCGAAAAGGCGGTCTTGGTCTTGGTCTTGCTGCAAGACCAAGACCAAGACCGCAAGACCAAGACCGGTCTCGCTCATCACTAAACGTATGTGACTTTTGAAGAGGAGGGTAAGATAAGCTTAATTTTAAATTTTCTAAAAAATTCATGCAGTTATAAAGAATTCGGAGGTAATGACGTATTTTCCTCTCCAGTGACTGGACTTATATTTTAGACCTGAAAATGATTTATTAAAATAAAATAAAACACACTTTTTAATTTAATTTTTTTTCTCAAATAATTTAATAAATAAATAAATAAATTAAACTACACAAATTCCTTAACTAAAATTAAACTATCATGGTAATCATCTTCCTCTAACCGGGGAAAGATATCTTCTAATATTATTTTCCAGCCTGAGTTTTTCATATAAATTGTAAAGCTCGTGTCCCTCTAAGTCTGTATCCATTCTGTCATCCCATCCCAATCCGTATGGAGGTCCATCGATGTGGTGGTCATCTTCTGAAATATACGTAAATAGTACAGTTTATAGAGATTTTATTAATAATTAAAATTTAATAGCAAAGCACCAGTATCATCTTTTAAAAAAAGGTGCCTAGAACCTAAAAAACCAAAATCCGTAGAAAAGCTAGCTTTTCTCTGTTTTTATATGAAAAAAACTCTCTAAAATAGCTATGTTTTCTTTTAGAGTAAAAAATTTTAATTTAATTGTAACTTAATAGCGATAGTGTTATTGGCAGGGAACGGAGTGTATGGTGGGGACAAGGAAGTTTAAAGGTGTATGGAAGCCCATTGCTATGGCCCATTCGATGAAAAAATGTCCAGCCCAGTGTGAAAATAACTGTCAGAGTTGGCCCCGCCGATATTCCGCAATAACGAAATTCCACGAAATAATTTAATGTGTTGCCTACTTACACCTGATAAATCAGTGTGTAGTTAGACAACACATTATATTTATGAGAGCCGTATTAGTTTCGATTGTTTTGCTTTGTGTGATTATATTTTGTTTGCAAAGTTTTTTGAATTGATAAAAACCTTCTGATTTTAGTGATTAGTGTTTATTAAATTGAACTATAATTTTGTGTTTATTGTTTGTTACTTATAATATCGTAACAAAATGACTAGAGGTTGTATGGTTTTATCTTGCAAATCTAAGGGTAACATACCCGGCATTTTTTGCTTTAGGTAAGTATTTTTATATTTATATTAGGTGCTTCTTATGAGATGTAACGTTAGGTCACCGAATAAATAATAATATATTAATTATGAATTATAGAAAATAAAAATTTCATGGAAACAGCAGGGGAAAAGTAAGGCAATCTTAACTATCTTTTAGATGATTTTCACAATGTTTGTGTATTTCTGTGGATTATTAAAAAGAAATAAGGTTTACATT
Organism: Listronotus oregonensis; assembly: GCA_019359885.1. Lineage (NCBI taxonomy): Eukaryota > Metazoa > Arthropoda > Insecta > Coleoptera > Curculionidae > Listronotus > Listronotus oregonensis. Next base: position 21,542 of record JAHBCN010008126.1, read on the forward strand.
TAGGTACTTTTATTTCATTTAATAATTTAGTACATTCTTTTAAAGGATCAAAATTATTAATGACTGGGCAGACCAGGCAAATTTTAATTAATACAGGTCCCTTTAACTGAATAAAAGAAAGTACAATTTTATGTTAAAGTTCCTTTTTGCTTTTTCTGTATTTGTTTAAAAGAAATTAGATTTTGGGTCTCTTAAACTTACATTATCAACTTTTTAAGCTCGACATACTGTAAAACATAATATTTAACGGTTACTGTTTACAATGGATACCTAGGTACCAAAGGTTACTAAACATTATTAACCACTGTTATTCTGTCTCATGAATGTTTGTTATTAGTGAAAAGTATATACCTAAAAAGCAGTTATAAAAATTTTCACTTTTTAATGTACAACCACAATCTTAGGATAAGATTAAACTCATTTACACTATCTTTCCCTTCTTTTATCACAAAATTGGTGATAAGTACATGAAACTATCATACAATATTTGAAATTTAGTTTTAAAAAATCGTGTTTTTATTTATTTACTAAGATTTTTGGTAAAAATACAAAACTCCCAAAAATATCGACCATTTAAATGGAAGGGTGTAAAGTGGCGCCATCTATTCTTTCCGTATTATATCAGATGATATAAAATCCAATATTACACAATAATTTTAAATATTCTATGGTAGTATCGTTTAATAACCAACAATTTTGTGCAAAAAATAAAAAAAAACCGTGAATGCTTGAATTTGACATTTGATGATGTCAACTTTATAGATAGTAACAAAGAATTATGGAACTCCGGATCCCCCGATTCCCGCTGACCTGCACGCCTGGACAATTTTATTCTACAGTATTGGGCTTCCATACACCTTTAAACTTCCTTGGGTGGGGACAGTTGAATCGATAGCAACGCTCGCTGCGGTCAAATTTTCGTTAAATCATGCTTGATTTAAATGTAAACAATTAGATAAAATTAATAAAAATGGTGCCTAATAGTTGTTGTGTAGTTAAATGTAATAATACTGGCAGATATAGTAACTGCAAACTTTTTACGTTCCAAACTGCTAGTTCGAAATAAGAAGAAAAATGGATAAATGCAGACAAAGGGTGTTAAATTCAAATTTCCCGCTTAGCCGAACGACTTTCGAGTTTCGGGCTTAGCCGAACAACTTTCGAATTCGAGGTAACAAGAAGGAAAACTTACTCGTTCCTTGCTCTGTATCGTTTGTTTCTGTCTTTTCCCAAAATTTTTTTAATGATTTTTTCAGGAGGGCTGTAGCGAGTGCACAGTTAACAACAGAAAAAACCAAGGGTCTACTTAAAAGACTTACTACTTAAAAGACACATATCAATTTTGTTGTTAACTGTGCACTCGCTACAGCCCTATTCAAAAGTCCTGTTAGGCAGGCGAAACGCGTCTAGGGAGAGAGTCACAGGGAACAACAGAAAACTCAGGATATCTGCTTTTTCACTGTCGTAAAAACGGAGTTATATATATATATATATATATATATATATATATATATATATATATATATATATATATATATATATATATATATATATATATATATATATATTTAGGAAAAATAAGTAAATTTTATAAATATTCTTTTACGTCGCAGCCGTCAAAGGTAGTTTTCATCGCGCCCCGAGCTAAAAGGATTTTTGTAAATAATCGAAAAACAAACAAATTTTTTTAATCTTTATTAGTACATTTTTTGCAGAGAAAAGTCAAAAAATCGCTAAAATTGACAAATTTTCCAAAAATTTATAACTTGAAACTCTTTTCCGGTTAATAAGCTGATCTTCGGGAAAATGAATATTTATAACATGTTGTTTTAAGGGGCTAAAGGGGAGGCTTTTCAAAGTGTGTTTTTTTAAACGCAGATTTAATAGTTTGCAATGATATTTTGGACGATTCAGCGTATTAAGCTTAATTGTCCGATTTGAATGTAATAAACGGATTATTAAACTTTATATTTAATACATACAAGTTTGGCAAAAAGTGTGAAAAAAGGCTTCGAACATTGTGCATCTCGCGCTATTTTGCTCTTGGGGCAGAGTAGGTAGGTAGGTAGGTTTAAAGTAAGTGGACTTTTTACGCCCTTCACTGCGACCGCTCGGTCTATTGTGGCTCACATCTTTTTATATTTCTTCCAATAGGATCAGACTTCTAATGAATCCGATATCAGATTGAGAGAGAGTTCTTACATTTCCTCTTACTCGTGTCACTAATGGACACGAGCACAATATGTCTTATGGTGTCCCTGTCTCCTGGAAAGTATGACGAGCAGGCGATTAGATCCGTCATGCCCTCCTCTCCCGGTCTAGTGACGTGGGCAGTTACTAGGTCCTTGTTACAGGAACCAGATGTTCCTTCTGAGGCCGTATCTCCGGCCTTTCCCTATAAAAACGGTTCTATCCGCTTTCTGTTTAAAGCCAGGAAACCCTTTTCCCTACAAAAGGGGTTCTGTCCGTCTTTGTTTGGATTCAAGGACCCCTTTCTAAGCACCTGTTTGTTCGGGATGGATTAGCCCTTCCCCGTGAAACAGGCGCCTATGACTTCAGGGGGACCTTTCGAAACGGACTCACCCGTTTCGGTCGGCGCACCTTTGTCTGCTTGTGACCTTGGGTGGCACCCTTGTCACTTTTTTTCTATAAAGGCGGTTCTGTCTGTTTTCTGTTTAGAGCTAGTAAAGTAATAGTCCATCACGGCAGAGCCTCGCATTACCGCAGTAAGGCTAGATATTCTGAGAGGTCGCCCTGTATCTCAGAGGCACCGTTGGAGACAGCTGTTTAAGGCACAGGATGTCATTCACTCATCAGCACAGTATGCTAACACCAAGGAAGTTTAAAGGTGTATGGAAGCCCAATGCTATGGCCCATTCGATCAAAAAATGTCCAGCCCAGTATGAAAATAACTGCCAGAGTTAGCCCCGCCGATTTTGCGCAATAACGAAATTGCAGAAGTTTTTGGATTGATAAAAACCTTCTTATTTTAGTGATTAGTGTTTATTAAATTGTGACTATAATTTTGTGTTTATTGTTTGTTACTTATAATATCGTAACAAAATGACTAGAGGTTGTATGGTTTTTTCTTGCAAATCTAAGGGAAATCTACCCGGCATTTTTTACTTTAGGTAAGTATTTCTTATATTTAAATTAACCGAATAAATAATAATATATCAATTATGAGTTATAGAAAATAAAAATTTCATAGGAAATAGCAGTGAGAAAAGTAAGGCAATCTTAACTACCTTTTATTGATTTCCACAATGTTTTTTTGTGGATTATTAAAAAGAAATAAGGTTTACATTTAGGTACTTTTATTTCATTTAATATTTTAGTACATTCTTTTAAATGATCAAAATTATTAATTACTGGGCAGACCAGGCAAATTTTAATATATACAGGTTCGTCTAATTGAATAAAAGAAAGTACAATTTTTTTTCTGTATTTGTTTAAAAAGAAATTAGATTTTTGGTTTCTTAAACTTACATTATCAACTTTTTAAGCTCGACATACTGTAGACACATAATATTTAACGATTACTGTTACAATGGATACCTAGGTACCAAAGGTTACTAAACATTTTTAACCACTGTTATTCTGTTTCATGAATGTTTGTTATTAGTGAAAAGTATATGCCTAAAAAGAAGTTATAAAAATTTTCACTTTTTAATGTACAACCACATCTTAGGATTAGATTAAACTCATTTACATTATCTTGTCTTTCTTTTATCACAAAATTGGTGATAAGTACATGAAACTATCATTCAATGTTTGAAATTTATTTTTAAAAAATCGTGTTTTTATTCATTTACAAAGATTTTTGGTAAAAATACAAAACTCCCAAAAATATCGACCATTTAAATAGAAGGCTTAAAGTGGCGCCATCTATTCTTTCCATATTATATCAGATGATAAAAAATCCAATATTACACAATAATTTTAAATATTTTATGGTAGTATCGTTTAATAACCAACAATTTTATGCAAAAAATAAAAAAAAACAGTGAATGCTTGAATTTGACATTTAATGATGTCAACTTTATAGATAGTAACAAAGAATTATGGAAGTCCGGCTCTGACCTACTATTCATTGCGTAAACTCCGCGGGGCCAATCCCCTGATTCCCGCTGCCCTGCACGCCTGGACAATTTTGTTCTACAGTATTGGGCTTCCATACACCTTTAAACTTCCTTGGCTAACACCTTGAGTTAAGCCTTGTGTTCGTCTTAGCTTCGGACCCCGTTCCATAGGCTAGCAATAAGAGTTGCCGATAACCAGCAACTCCAGCACATGTTCCAAAAGATCCTACCGAACCCAAAAACGACAACGACGTGAGAACACAGCGGTGGGTTGGGGCAGAGAACTGGAGGTCAAAGCAGGCTAGGAGAATATAACGTGCTTGCTTTGAACCCCTACCACTCTACTCCAAGAGCGAGAACGCTTGTTCATGTAATGTTTAAAGCTGTTTTTTATACTTTTTGCCAAAGAATATGGAAATCTATAATTTGTAGAATAAAATAAAAGATTAAATCAAATTTACTATATCAATTTACTTTATTCAAATCAAACAATTACAGTTAATAGGCCAAATCGTCCAAAATATCACTGCAAAATACTTTAACTGAGTTTTAAAAAACTCACATCGCATAGCGCCCGTTTCAACACTGTTATAAATAATAATTTTTCTGATGATCAGCTTTCCAACTTTAAAAGAGCCCAAGTTATGAATTTTTTAAAAAGTTGTCAATTTTAGCCCTTTTCGACTAAATGGCTATTTTTGACAGTTTGTTTTATATAAAAAATACAGAAACGCTAACTTTTGTACGAATTTTGCAGTTTTAGGTTCTATGAACCTTTTTTAAAAGATAATAGTGATGGTTTGCTGGTAAATTTTATTTACCAAAACATTTTCTATTTTGCTCTGTAAATTGTACAGGGTGTCTTAAACTGGACGCGTTCTTATGGAAACAACCCTTATTTGAAGGAATAGAAAAAAATTAACCAAGGTGTCCGGAGCTTAAATTTAATAAGAAAATTACTGGCGCTAACCAAACTTTGCTATCTCTTATCGTTTGGCCACTAGAGGGCGTTTCTCGAATTTCGTCCATTTTTTTGATAAAAACTTGCTTAAGGCACTTTTTTTCGTAGAATTTATTGGAGGAGATTTTTTACAGGGGTTAGATTTTCGTGCACCACCCCAAAAATTTTTTTTATATGGACCACCTAATAGTATAAGATTTTGAAAAGCTGGTAAAATTTCCTTAATTTTGATGTATCACTTGTTATGTTTATCTTAAAATCCATTATTTACGATTTAAAAATTAAAATAATGTGCCTACAGAAATCAACATTGACATGACTAATAAAATGACATAGGATGCTAACATATTATGATTAAAGCCACATATTTAAAATTGCTACGTAAAAAAGCAGTAGGCCGTGCATATGATTTTTTTGTTTTAATATTTTAACAGCTTTTGAATAGTTGAGAATTGACAGTGTACTGATATTGTTAAATATTTTGGTATTTTTAGTAGAAAAAGTAATTTAAATAAGTCTTTAAGAAAGGTTTTTGAAAATGTATGAAAATTTTAAAAAGTTCAACATGCTTGAATGTTACATAGAAAGCAAACAAAATGCTCAGGCGGCAAGAAACTTGTATTTTCAAAGATATCCGACGGCAGCAACCATCCAGGGATCTATTTGCTAGACTTGCCCATAAATTTTCAAAATTTGGTTCTTTCAACAAACCCAGAGCAAATTATGCTCAAAAATAAGAAATTCAAAACGAAAATAAAGTAAAAACTCTAACCGTAACACTTTATATGAAAAATAATGGTACAACTTCCACAAGAAAACTTGAAGCAGAGACTGACATATCAGAAGCAAAAACCACAGGATTTTGAAAAAAAAAATTAAGCCTTATCAAAACCGCAAAAATCCGCGTCTTCTCCCTGGGGATTTTGATCAAAGAACTGTTTTGTGAGTGGTTTTTAAATAAAATACAAAATGAACCAAATTTTGCTTTAAATTGTATTTGTCTGTCGAGGCTTCGATTAGTAGTGCGGGCATATTTAATCGGTTTAATGAATACACTTGGTCCCAACCCCATGCGACTGTCCAAAACGACAATAAGAATGATTTAGCTTAATGTGGGTGGAAATTTTTAGAGGACACATTGACCCTACATTTATGATGAACCGCTGAATTCTAGACAATATTTGAATATTTATAAGGCCAGGTTGAACCATTCTTGGAAGATATTCCCATAAATCTGATACCCAAAGTCTTCTTCCAGCATGATGGTGCCCCTGCGCATTGTGCAAAGGACCATAAACGATTACCTTAATGTTCAGTTTGGTGAAAATTGATGGGAAATCCAGGGCCTATACTATGGCCTGCCAGGTCACCGACCTGACTCCCTTGGATTTTTCTTTGGGGTAGAATTAGAGACCTTACTTATTAAAACAATAATTTAATAGCCGGAAAGAATTAGAAAGGGCGTTGTGAGGTGGTTTAACCGAGTTCAAAATATAGAACTTATTAATGCAGTTAATGTTGTTAAAAAAAGATGTTGAATTTGCGTACAAACAAAAATGGAAGACAATTTGAACATTTGTTAAATAATTTTATTTTATTATTGTTTATTTTATATCGTTAATTAAATGCCATAAAATTTTATATTAGGATTAGGTAGAGTTATGTTTTTTTGTTAATATTGTTGGTTTGTTGTTGTTGTCGTTTGTGTTTTAGATAATTATTAATTTAATATATTAACTATGAGTAATCTTATCATAAAACTTTAGATCTGTCGTTTTAATCATAACATGTTAGCATCCTATGTCATTTTATTAGTCATGGCAATGTTGATTTCTGTAGAACATTATTTTAATTGTTAAATCAAATAATGGATTTTAAGATAAACATACAAGTGATACATCTTAAGGAAATTTTACCAGCTTTTCAAAAATCTATAATATATAGGGGTCCATATAAAAAATTGATTTTGGGGTGGTGCACGAAAATCTAAATGCCCTGTAAAAAATCTGCCTATCGCAAATAAATTCTACGAAAAAAGTGTCTTAAGAAAGTTTTTATCAAAATTAATTATCTTTATTAATAAGAAAGTTATAGGATTTAAAAAATGGACGAAATTCGAGAAACGCCCTCTAGTTGCCAAACGATAAGAGATAGAAAGTTTTGTTAGCGCCAGTAATTCTTATTAAATTTAAGCTCCGGACACTCGTGCAATTTTTTCATCCCTTCAAATAAGGGTTGTTCCCATAAGAACGCGTCCAGTTTGGGACACCCTGTACTATAATATTATTTAAAACGGGCATACAAGGACAGAATGAGAAGTGTACCAATTATAGTATAGTACTACGCATTACTTAATATCAAAGATACTCAATATAAATCAATGGATCGAAAATATCGATTTTTATTTTTTAGTAGATTTGCAAATTTATAAAGGTTAATTGACTGTGCCTTACTTACTCTTCCAGCCGCCCTGAACGTGAAAATGCAAGTTTTGCGGAGAATGGTCAGCTTTTTTCGAAGCCAGGACAGCACCCAGCTTGCCAGCTATTGCAGCTACGTTAAGGAGTAGGATGAGTCCGAGTAGTCCAATAGTTTTAAGGGAAAATAAAACTAGGAATGCTAAAATCAAAATATAATTAAAAAAGCTACATAAAAAATAGTTTTTTACAAATTACAGGCATTTTATTAGAAATATTTAAGAAATCTATGGTAATTGTTTAAAAGAGCCCAAAAAAAGTTTTTTTTTTAAATCAATTAGCAATATAACTGAATAAATATTCAACTATTTGATTTTCTCAGAGTAAATTCAATTTAAAAGGCTTATAATTTTATTTTTTTTGTTTTTGCTTGAAACTGTTATTAATTTTTTTTTCTTTTTTTTAATTTTATTAAATAAAAATTATTTTTTATAATATATTATTTTTAAAAATTTATAAATATAATTATTTTTTTTAAATATTTTTTTTAAATTATAAAAATAATATAATTAAAAAAAAATTAAAATATTTAAATTTTATTTTTTAAATTAAAATTTTATTTTTCTTTTTTGGGATTTTTTGGTTTAAAAACAAATCAAAATATATTTTTTTTCCATTTAAAAGTTTTATTTTAATTTATATATATATTTTTTAAAATATTTTTTAAAAAATTATTAATATAATTGTAATATTTTATTTATTAATAAAATTTTATTAATAATTAAATAATTTATATTTTTTTTTAATAATTATATAATGCAATTGATTTGAATTTAATGGATTAAACTAAAATCATGAAATTTGGAAAGTGGTAGTCTTTAGCAGTGGCTAGAACCTAACGAAGCCCGTTTTTTGAATTTTGCCCCCGGGAAAAAAAAATAGGAAAAAAGTTTTTTTTACCGTTAGCCGTACGAAAGGCGTCTTACGGAGACAGAGGCTACTTAATATTGTCTCTCGCCCGGTGAAGACAGGCTTTTCATCTAATGTAAAATAAATTACTAGAATTTAGTAAACTTAAATGAATAAAATGCATTAATTAAGTTTACTAAATATAAAATGAATTAAAAAAAAAAAATGTGTTTGAAAAATTTTTGAGATTTTGATTGACGAAAAACTTGAAAAATACCATTTTTTTTCAAAGAAAAAATTTACACCAAATTTTTTTTTTTTTTTTTAAAGATTCTTAAATGCGCCGTAAAGTAAAAGAAAATGAAAAAAAAAGCATGTCAATATCTCTATTTTTCAATTTTTTATAGCTAAAAATAGGTGCGGCCGCGATTCTAAACAATTACCTATCTTTTTAGTAAATACAAAATGAAAAGGACGTAAGCAAAATTCAAAGTATAATTGGTGAAATTAATCTTTTTTACAAGTGTGCAAAAATACTCCTTTTTTGCACGCATTTAAGCTTGAAAAATGCAAGTAGGATTTTCCGCACGCTTGTAGAAAACCCTAACTTTTGCGAAAAGTATCTTTTCCGCACTTCATTGCTTACCCGTTCGGTTATCTGCAGTCGCGTGCGGGAAAGAATAACTTTCTGCATTTGTAAGGACAATAACAATTTATTAACTTATTTCAAATAAAAAAAATACGGCAAATTGTTATTCAGTATAGCTATAGGTGATTTTTTTTTTAATTTGTAAAAAATAACTTTTATAATTTTTATAATCTGAATCTGAATCTGAAGATGAGGAGGGTGATAGATATCACGGCACCTAGGCCTCAGTAGGCCCGTTGTGCTTCCTCCTAAGGGACTCTTTCAGGACCCCGCCCATCCTACTGATTTAAAGTAGGTGAGAACGTCGCCTGGGGGAATCTCCTTATGTCGGCAAAGGGAAGCCAATCATAGGCGTGCGATAGTGGGTGCCTGGCCGTGGCACCCACTACTGAAAAAGATTACTGAATTAAAATATGAAAATTATTATTTATAAGGTTCTTTTGAAAATTACAGCGAACGCACCTTCTCGAAAATGAGTATGGTAAAATCAAAATTAAGATCCACAATACATCAAGAACGTTTAGAAAATCTCCTGTTCTATTTGTGGGAAAAGGAATTAGCCGCAAATATTGATATAAGTACTGTGATAAACGAATTAAAAAATTGTACCTTATGAAAGAAAAATGATTTTTTAATAAATAATATATAATGTACTGGTTTGTTATTATTTCATAAATATTTATCAAACATTCCTAAGAATTAATTCTTATTAATTTATTATTAATTAATTTTATTAACAACAATGTATATATCGATATATTGTTATTCATAGTTTTATTTACTTGATTATTATTATTATATTATTATTTCGCCTACGGCTTTGCACTCCCTGTAAGGGAACATTCACTCATCCCAGATATTTTCAGATATCAAAAGGATTGAGCTCTGTGGGAACCCTTTCCATGTTTTCGGGCCAGTTCTCTTAGGTTCTGCTGTATTCCCCCAAATTCCCGGACAGTCCGAGCGGTCGCAAGTAGCACTGCCTTTTGCATAGCCTTATAACGAGGCTAGTCCCTTGATGTTTTGTAAAGAGTTTTTCGTATAATCCAGTTGTTGATAATTTTATGGGGATCGTTGAGTTAATCATTCTCCACTGTCTTTTTATTTGTGTTTCTGGTTTCTGTATTTGGCAATCTTTGCATTGTATTTCTCCCCTAGGTTGTTGCTGTTGTTCGAGATAGCGACATAGATCAGTGTTTTTTCCCCCAACTTTATTCACCAATACAATATTTGGTATATTTTTAGCAACAGTCTGGCCTGTACGCGTTTTGTCCCCCAATTTAAATTCATTGTTTTCGAGAAAGGGGGGTACCTTTACTTATAGTAAGGCAATTTTTTTTCTGTAAAAGCTTTAGCTTCTCTGCCAATTGTTGATGGAGTTTTTTGCTAAATGCTTTCCTTTTACCTGATGCTGCAAATGCTTGGCAACCCCCGTTATTGGGGTTTTTTTTATGTTTTTCATCCATATCCATCGATCGTTTCATGGACGGGTCTCTAACATATGCTTGATAGTTTTTCGTCAATAACCTGGTCCTGTATAGCCAATAAGAAGCCTTTAGTCTCTGGGAATATCTTCCCCGACCCATTGGGGTGAGTCCAGAAGAGGCTTCTCCAACCAGGCTTGCAGCCCCCTTCTGTTTGATGGTTGTCGTTTTTAATTTTTATTATTATTATCTCCCCCCACACCAGCTTTATCCCGCACGCCTTAACCAATACTTGTCCAGCGGGCTTCTCTTTGGGGAGGTGGGGGAGTCACAAAGGGGTTTCTCCACCATTTATACCCATTCTAAAAAAGTCCCAGAACTCCCGGGTTAGGCCGGGTTGCCCTAGAATTGCCAAGTATTGTAAGTATTGTACTGTCAGGTAGTTTAGTAACTTTTCCGGAAAAATTACAGTTTACTGTTTCATCCCATCGTCTTGTAAACTGCTGATGAGGTGTCT
>JAHBCN010008126.1:35000-40254 GCA_019359885.1 Listronotus oregonensis
TTTAAAAAAAAAAAAAATTTTTTTTTTTGGGGAAAATTTAAAAAAAAAAAAAAAAAAAACCCCCCTTTTTTTTTTTTAAAAAAAAAAAAAAAAAGGGGGCCCCCCCAAAATTAAAAGGGAAAAAAAAATTTTTTAATTTAAAAATTTTTTTTTTAAAAATTTTTTTTCCCTCCCCCAAAAAATTTTTTAAAAAATTTTTTTTTTTAAAAAAAATTTTTTTTTTAAAAAAAAATTTTTTTTTTGGGGGGGGAAAAAGGGGGGGGGGAAAAACCCCCAAAAAAAAAATTTTTTTTTTATTTTTAAAAAAAATTTTTTTTTAAAATTTTTTTTTTTTCCCCGGGGGAAAAAAAAAAAAAAAAATTTTTTTTCCAAACCCCCTTTTTCCTTTTTTTAAAAATTTTAAAAAGCCTAGAAAATTCTCTATTATTTTGGATTAAGGCTCATTGGCGTACGACCGAAAAGGGGGGGAAGCTCTTGAAAGTGTAATCATTAAAATCTTTTTAAAATTTTAAAAAACCCCTTTTTCCCCATTTTATAAAAATTTAAAAATTTTTTTGCAAGATTAAAAAGGGTTTTTTTTAAAAAAACCGGGGTTTTCCTTATCGCTCTACAGTTCCCAATAAAAGAGCAAAAAGGGGGGCAATTCGTAATAATTCCAGTTTTTTTCATTTTACTGAAAAAATTTTAAAAAGGGAAAAGGTATATTTTTGACATCATATTTAAAAAGAAAAAAAAATTTTTCAAAAATATTGTTTTGCGGTTTTAAAATTTTAGCGAATTAAAGTTTTTATTTACCCAAAAATCAAAACTTATGTACCGCCATCTAGCGTTCGGTCCTAGAATGTCTAATTAACATTATTATAGTTGATTTCTCAAGCTGTTAATAAGATACAGTCTGTTGTCATAATAAATTAATACCTAAAAATTTGATCACATCATCAAAGGATGATTATGTCATTTTTTTGGGGGTAATTATTTGATAACGAATTTATCTTTATATTTAAATGATGAGTCCTGAAAAGGACCGTTTTTAAAAACCCCCAAAAATATTAGGTTCCTAATGCCTCGATATATGTTCAAACTGCTTTCCATCACTTTCCCCAAAAAAGTTTCCCCAAATTTTTTTTTGGGGGGAAAAAAAGCCGTTTTGATTTCAGAAAACTGATAATTGATTAATGGCATCACGGATTCTGTTTTCCATATCATGTCTAGTTGTGGGTGGAGTTTGGTACTTAATATCTTTTAAAGACCCCATAAGTAAAAGTCGGGGGATGTTAAATCGGGTGACCTGGCCGGAAAAAGGGAAAAAGACTTCCCCCCATCCCCCCGAAAAAAAAAACCCCCCAAAGGGGTGCTGGACACCCGTCCCAATTTGGAAAAACATGGTCCGTCTCACTTCCAATGTCAAATCTTCCATTAAAATGGGAAAGCTTTTTTTTAAAAAAATTTTAAAAAAAAATTACCGGTTAATGTGCCATAAAAAAAAGGACCAATAATTTTCGTTCCGATAATGCCACACCACAGTTTACACTCCAGCGGCCTTGGTGATGGACTTCTGCATCCAGTGGGGTTTTTTAGCCGACCAATAATGCATATTGGGGCCCGTTAACACTCCCTTTTGCTACTAAAAGTAGCTTATGGGGCCAAAAAAAACTGTGAAAAAAAAAGCCTTTTTTCCCGGGAAACATTGCTAGCATCCTTGAAAAAAAACAATTTGTGTATTAAAAAAGGGGGTAATGCAATTACTTCCCTTTTTGGATTTTTGGGGGATATTTCGAACAGTAGTTGGGGGTTATTTGCAAATCTAAAGATAACGCCCGAGTTCCAATATGTTTTTTAAATTCCCACGTAGGCCAACCAAAAATTTTTCCCTTTTTCCCCCCAAAATTTCCCCCCCAAAAAAATTTTTTTCCGCCCCCAAAAAAAAATTTTTTTTTTCCCCCTTTTTGGGGGGGAAAAAAAAAAATTTTAAAAAAACCCCCCGGGGGCCCCCCCCCCCGGGGCCCCCTTTTTTTTTTGGGGGAAATTTTTTTTCCCTTTAAGGGGGGGTTTTTTGGGGGAAAAATTTTTTTTTTTGGTTTAAAATTTTTTTTTTTTTTCCCGGGGTTTTTTTTTTTTGGTTTTTTTTTTTTGGGGTTTTTAATTTTTTTTGGGGGGGTTTTTTTTTTTTTTTTTTTTTTTAAAAAAAATTTTTTTTTTTTTTAAAAAAAATTTTTAAAAAACCCTTTTTTTTTTGGGTTTTTAAAAAATTTTAAAAATTTTTTTTTTTTTTTTTTAAAATTTTTTTTTAAAAAATTTTTTTTTTTTTAAAAAAAAGGGAAAAAAAAAAAAAAAACTTTGGGGAAAATTTTAAAAAAAAAAAAATTTTTTTTTTTAAAAAAAAAAATTTTTAAAAAATTTTTTTAAAAAAAAAATTTTTTTTTAAAAAAAAAAAAAAAAATTTGGGCCCAAAAAAAATTTTTTTTTTAAAATTTTTTTTTTTTTTTAAAAAATTTTTTTTAAAATTTTTTTTAAATTTTTTTTTAAAAAAAAAAACCCCCCAAAAAAAAATTTTTTTGGGGGGGGAAAAAAAAAAAAAAATTAAAAAAAATTTTTTTTTTTTTTAAAATTTTAAAAAACCCCAAAAATTTTTAAAAAAAAAAAGGGGTTTTTTAAAAAAAAAATTTTTTTTTTTTTAAAAAAAAATTTTTTTTCCCCCCTTTTAAAATTTTTTGGAAAAAAAATTTTTCCCCCAAAACCCCCCGCCCCCTTTTTTAAAAATTTTCCCCCTTTTTTTTTAAAAACCCAAAAAAATTTTTTAAAAAAAAAAAAATTTTTTTTTTTTTTTTAAAAAAATTTTTTTTAACCAAAAAATTTTAATTTTTAAAAATTTGGTTTTTTAATTTTAAGGTTTTTTTGGTTTTAATTTTTTTGGGTGGGTTTTAAAAAATTTTTTGGGTTTAAAAAAAAAATTTTCTTTTGGGGTTTTTGGCTTTTTTTTTTTTTTAGTTTCTGGGTAAAAAAAAGGGAAAAAATTTGTTTTTTTAATTTTTTTTAAAAAAATTTTTTGCCAATTTAAAAACAAAACCTCCTTTTCCCCCCCGATTTTCTTAATTTTTTTAAAAAAATAAAATTTTAAAAGTTAAAAAAATCCAAATTTTTGGGGTTTTTTGGAATTTGGTTTATTTTGGTTTTTGGTTGGTTTTTTTTTAAAAAAAAAAAAAAGTTTTTTTTTTTTTTTGGAAAAAAATTAAATTTTTTTTTAAAAAAATTTTTTAAAGTTAAGTTAAATTTTTTTTTTAAATTTTTCGGGGGTTTTTTGGATTTATGAGCGGTTTTTTAAATTTTTTAATTTTTTTTTAAAAATTGGTTTTCTTTCCTTTTTTTTTTTAAAAAATTTTTTTTAAAAAAAAAACTAAGAATTACCTAAAAATGCGCTCTTTTTTTCCTCTTTTTCACCATATATCAAATAATTCCAAAAATGTCGAATTTCCCCCTTTTCCGCTTTCCAATTTTGTTAATTTTTTTTAAATCAATAAAAAAAGGGGCCTTGTTTTCAACATTAGTGATATTTGTGATGTTGGATATGTTAGTACTTATGGAATTCTTATTGTCGCTGATGTTTTGTATCTCTAAAAATATGATAATTAAGACACTAAATCAATTTAAATTAAATAAAATATAAACAACAATTATTTAAATCAACACACTTGATTTATTGCTTTGATTTTAAATACGTCTTATTGTTTCGTTATGTTTTAATGACAAAAATTTTATATTCAGTTTAAGTAACAACAGCATTACTTTTATTATAATCTTGAATTTCTCTTTGTTCTGAAACAAATTAACGCAGAAGCAAGTGTTTCTTTTAAAGCAGGGGTCTCCAAACTTTCCAGCCTTAGGGCCATACTGATTACTCCAGTAAGTTCGGAGGGCCAAAACCATATTATCATTGTTGCCGGTGGTAAGAAGTGAAATATCCACTGATGAAAAAAAAATCCGGAAAAAATCCAAAACGTTTAAAAAAGGCTGCAAATCGGACTAAAGTCCGCAAAACAGAAAGCATGACATATTATTAATTTTCCTGTCATTATCTGTAATTTCTAGGGTTAGTCGTAGAGAACGAGCCATGAGGAGTAACGTGACACGACATCTGGTGGACACAAGGGGAAAAAGGTAGTACCTTCTATCGCTAACAGATGGCGCTAATAGCACGTACAGAATAATCTCGTTGGTTCGAGAAAGTTCTGGTGTCTTCCACTACCTTTTAGATGGCAGTAATTGGAATATAAGGGGAAGGCTAGTGGCGCAACCACAAGTCAGTTCCTATGACACCGTTGTTAAATAAAATATTGCATACCTCCATAAAAAAGTGTTTGTGCGTGTTTGAGTTTAAGACATCTTTATAACAGTATTTTGATTTGAATTGTTGCTTTTGTGTGGGAATTAGTAGTATGGAAAAGAAGCGAAAAAATTGATAGTGAATGCAGAAAATTCAAAGATCAGTGGAACATTCAGTATTTCGTAATTGAGTCCAGTAACAAGGCGCTATGTTTGATTTGCAATGAAAACATAGCCGTTCTCAAAGAATATAACATTAAACGCTTTTGAAACAAAAAATTTTCAAAATTACTCAAAATATACAGGAAGTTTGCGGACAGAAAAAATTTGAAGCTATGCAGCGCGGATTGAAATCGCAGCAATCTTCATTTACAAAACTCAAAACTGAACAAGAGGCTGCAACTCGGGCCCGCTTTCGTGTGGCTCTTGGGAAAATTTCAAAACGTGGAAAACCATTCACCGATGGAGAAATGATCAAAGAATGCATAATTGCAGTAGCCGAAGAAATGTGCCCTGAAAAGGTAAATTTATTAAAAAAAGTCAGTATGTCAGCAAACACTGTGGTTCGAAGGGTAAAAAAATCGCTGAAGATATATCCTCTCAACTGTTCGACAAAAATGGACATTTGGAGTGGTTTTCTTTGGCCTTGGATGAGTCAACGGATGTGTCAGATACTGCTCCCGGTGTTGATTTATATTCGAGGAGTAGATAAAAGCTATGAAATGCACGAAGAACTTCTTTATATGAAAGGAAATTATGGCACAACTACTGGTACAGATATTTTTAAAGGAGTTGAAATGGCCATTAATCAAAAGAACCTTGGATGGAAAAAATTGGGAAAAGTATTACAAAATGATGGAGGCAAAAAAAGAGTGGGAAAGATAAAGGAGTGGTCGCTCTTTTGTCAAAGGCTGAGAGAATGACGGTGGTTCAA